>CABFOW010009364.1:0-14214 GCA_902141385.1 Timema californicum | reverse complement strand
CCAATTGGTCGGTACGTGTTGGAACTTGCTCTCGTGCTCCCCTTCAGGGAGCATTAGTGCATGCCTTTTGTTCTCGGTTCTCGGCTGGTAGGTTTGTACAATTCTTCAAATGGTTCATACTATGCAAATAAGCTTCAGACAGAACTGAAGCTCAAAGACCGCAATAGTTTTAGAAACTTAACTCGCAAGTCTCCTATAGATTTGGAAGTTAATTGACAAATGGTTGGTTTCGGGATAGTGAATAACTGTCCTGGCCCACGTTATTTTCTGTCGACAATGCTGTAAAACATGCAAACAATGTTTCTTGTAGCCCATTTGAAATGAATGACCTAAAACCTGTTTTCCTCTTTGGGAAACAAAGAAAACACGAAAAATTGTTTGCAAACAGTTTGGAAACACGAAACAAATGTTTGCAAACTTTTACCGAAAACAAGAGCATCATGTTTGCAAATGATGTTTTTGAAAAAATTGTTTCCAAGTGCGTGCTAGGCTTAAGGATGATCATCGTATGTCTGGCAGTATATACATAAATCTCAATTCGTATTTCTCATAAACGTATTACAGGGATTTTCATCAAATGCTTATGTTAATTTTTTGCTGTTCCTTTTCCCTGTTTGTACGATCTCATATTAGAATATCAACCAGAAGAGAAAAGAGCAGTATTACAAGTTTGTACAGAAGAAATGGAAGGGAAACTCCACAAACTTAAGAGTGGTATTCATACTGCAAACATCTCACTGCGAGATTGTAAGAAAACGGTTTGGATTACAAAGTTTTTGTACACAATTTTATCTTCTCTTTTTCATATTTAGAAACATTTTGATATAGTGAGCGGTTTGCGAGATAATTGCAAAAAATGGTTTTCCGGTGCAAATTTTTTAAAGATGGTAGATATAAAATAACTTTTTCAGAGTGGCACTTAATATTATTTTATTCATCACAAAAACTATGCCAATATACCAAATTTCATATTAGTATCAAAATGTAAATGATTGTTATGCTTAGCAACTCTACTACTAATAAATTACTGATACAGTCACATTCCTTCTAGAAATGTCTATAACGCCATGGAAAGCATTACGATATGAAAGATTCTAAGATTAATATTTAAATTATAATACATTACATTATGGACTGGTTGTATGATTTATACATATGTTAACCATAAATTATGGTTAACATATGTATAAATCATAAACTATATATATATATATGTGTGTGTGTGTGTGTGTGTGTGTGAATATACACAATATATGCTTGCGTTTACAACTGCATACAGGTATATATCTATACACATATACGTTTACCAAAATATACTGTAGGTACCTTTTGTTTACCCATGGCAGGGAGCGAGCTAGCCTTGGATTATTTCACTATGGTATAGCTTATAAGATAGAGTCTTTGTGTAATCTGTTAAGGTAAGTTTTATTTTTAAAGAATCAAATAACCCAAGCTATTATTTATGCTTTTTAGTGGGGAATTCTCCCTCGAGATATATTCTGAAAATTGAGAAATTATACCTGGACACGGGAATCGAACCCTGGACCTCTTGCTTAGTCTTACTACCCGTTCAAGCTATACACCTATGTACTAAATAGACTAATGGGTTATGTATGAGTAAGGTTGAATTTAGAAGAAGTGTACCCCCATTTGCGTGGAGAGAAAGAGAGAGCGAGAAACCATTTAGGAAAACCACCCTCACAACAAACACGTTTAAATCTCTAAATATATTTATCATGCCAACACTTCATGAATATATCCTTAATTCAATTAATAGTAGTGAAGCTAGTAAGAAAAACATATTTTTTAATCGAATATTAGTATCTTACTACAATAATTTATCTTACATTTGTTTAATTTAGTAACAATCCCAGAGAAAGAATCAATTTTTGGGTCTTCAAATAATAAAATTCTGAATGCAGATAACCGTCGTAGTACACGCCGCATTCTTCAAGGTAGTTCAGCAGAAATTAAGAAGTTTCCATACATGGTAAGTTCCCCAATGTGAATAATAAATGCTCTTTTTTCAATCTAATAATTTGTACATTTGTTCTAAGCATATAATTATATTAGAAACTTATATTTACCTTAAAGTTATCTTTCTATTGCTTGATAATTACAATAAAATACAACACATTGTATTCTAAGAGAACAGTGGTGCATGAACGTTTTTATTTGGAGGAGAGGGGATAGAAGTAATCATGTGCTTTTATAGGGGATAACATTTTCGAGATAAAAAAATACCAGGAAAATTTAATACAGCTGTCCTTCACACTACGCGAGTGATTGGTTCGGATAAATAATCGCGTAACATGAAAACGCAAGTGAATTGATTTTAACATTGGCGATACAGGGATTACTCCAAAGGAAAAAATTTAATAAAAACCTTTAACTTGTAAATTAATGCAATTTTTTATTAATTTATTTAACTAGTACAATGCTATAAGGTAGCTTACACCTATTGTCAATCTTCAATCCCCTGAAATTTGTAGACAGACACTATTATTAGTTAATTCATCTAATTAATACAATGCTACAAGTACACCTACTGTTAATCTTCAATCGCATGATAAATTAACTGGATTTGGCAAATCTGGGTTATCACTATCTTACTCTTGACGGTAGGCTCTTGCTCTCTTGATGGCCCTTTGATAGTAAGCTCTTGACCTATTGAAGGTCCTGGGACGGTAAGCTTTTGCTCTCTTGAAGGCCCTGGGATGGTAAGATCGTGCTTTCTTGATGGCCCTTGGACGATAGACTCTTGCTTTCTTGGAGGCCCTGGGATGGTAGGTAATCTTTTGCTGGCATGAAGTACCTTGGATGGTAGCCTTTAGCTCTTTTGAAGACCCTTGGATGGTAAGTTCCTGCTCTCTTGAAGGCCATGGAATGGCAACCTCTTGCTGTTGTGAAGGTCCTGTGTCTTTAGACTGACGATTTTCAACTTCTTTGATGAAATGGTCAAGACTCAACTGACGGGCAGCATTCTTCCTCTCTCTATAGAGTTCAATGTAGCAACCCAAAGAACTCAGATTCGGAAAATTTAGCACTTCTATCCATGTTAGGGTCATTCTCTTTAATGGTTCTAATTGCTAAATCAATGTGCTTGAAATATTTTACAATTTATTTGGTTGAATGTTGTTTGATAGGCTCAACAGCATAAGGCTCTTCCTCTTCATCATTTATGCCATTCTCCATTTCCAGAAAATCTTCATTGGTGAGTTCTGTTGAGTGGGATTGGATCAATTCATCCATGTTTTCCTGGTCTATGTACTCAAATCCAACAGATCTTGCTATGTCAACGATGTCATGTCTTGAATTGGAAAGCTTGTGTTCAGGATCAAAATCATGAGAATCAGAAACTTCAGGCCAAATATTTGTCCAAACTCCCTTCATACATGACTATTTAACTTCTGCCCATGCATCTCCAATGTTGTCAATACCACCCGCTAACACCAAACTGTACAGTAAAGATCATTTTCCTCACTGGAATGTGCGTCCACAAGGTCACGCCACCAACGCACAGGGTGACTGCGAAATTATAGCTGACCATGCATTATTATTTTTTTGAATCATGCTATAGCGAAAACGCACAAAGCGAGATCGTGTGTAACGAGGGATACCTGTATTTGATGGTCCAATTGTGCATTTATATAATTTATTTTAATCATTACAAACATTAGAATCAATATACACAAAATAAATTAAGAAAAATTACATCTGTTGTGGCTCAACTAAAAATTATGAAATACTGAAAATTAAAGTAGGTTTCTATACATCTTTCCCCTATATTCGTTACTAGCTATAAAATCACTAACTAGATTTGAAATTTCAATTTTGTTAAGCCTCTCAGGGAATTTAGTCTACGTTGCCTCATCATGGAGTGAAGATAGTTTTTAATGCGTCCAAGCATTGAAAAACTTCTTTCTGCAGTAGCTGATGTAGCTGGTATCACTATCAGAGTTTTCAAAATCTCTTCAGTGTGTGCTCCAAGCACATTTTAGTTTTATTGTTTTAACTTAGTGTGAACATTGTATCTTGCTTCAATAAGATCTTTACATTATCCAAAAGTTCTACTATATTATTTTGGGGTGGTAATAATTATACTTTTTACCCCCCTCAATCTTTTGGGAGGGTAAAATTTACCCCCGTACCCCCAAGTTCCTGCACCACTGTAAGAGAAGTAAGCTGAACTAGAAAAAAATTATATTGTAAAACTTTTTCTCTTAACATTTAATAGCAATAAGAATGTAAGTGTTTTTGAGTGAATAATATGTACAAATAAAACAATTTTTTTTAAAGACCTGTTAGATATGATTAGACTTGACAAAGTAACTTAGACTCGCCATAAGACTATTTTCTCAAGTAGAGTAGTACATGTAACATTAGTTTTAGGGTTACAGTTATCAGATATATCTATAGGGACGGTATCTATTCAATTTAATAAAAGGTTAATTCTGTTAAATAAACTGAATAATTATATACTGTAAATGTTTGAATAAATAATTTACAAAACGACTTAAGTCCTAATTTTAAGGTTATGAGTTTGTAATGCCATATTTTTTCTATGATTCTAAGGCAAACAATTTACAATCAAAAGTACTTTAGTTCATAGTCTATAATCGCATTAACTTATATTCTCACTATAATGATAGTGTCTCAAATCAACCTAATTTCAAGACTAAGTTTTTTTGACAACTAGCATGAGCCAATATTTTACGTACTAACTAACCCATAATGAAAGTGTTGACCTTTTAAACAAATACATAAGCTTTCTATAGAAGCGTTTACAAACACTGTTTTATCATATCAATACTACCACAAGTATTTTGAGAGCCATTTTAAACTGATATCAGGAGACCATAAGTTGATCCAAGTGTACAATGCGAGGTGCTATCTATAAAGGACAAGAGACAACTAAACGGCACTTATTAAAGAGTGACAGCTGTGTAAATATATCTCAAAAGATATGAGCAAACATATTTTATCGATCATTAAATGATGCTGCCAAGCTATGTGCATCAGATGAACATGTTCTTGCACTTATTTCTATTTCATGCAAAATGTTTCATTACCAAAAATTTCATTTCACGACGTATTATTATCGTTAAATAACAGTTATTGTATTTTATGTGCAAAACATTATAAACAAAAATGCAGTATTTTACATGAATCATGAAAGACAAACTAGAAAATGTGTGGATTAAGTAGGTAGTTTTCTCCGTCACTATATTAACAAATTTGTTAATGAATAAACTAATAAGATTTGGCTTTGTTGTGTCATTTGCTCAGACCAAAACCAAAATAACACACTCATAAACCTTTTTTTCAATCCTGTCTCCAATCGTAGCTTGCTTTGAATATTAACATCTTGTTAAGGATTTAATTGAACCTTATTTTACTATATTATTTACTTAAACACTCCTAGAATATATTTTGATAAGAAATTAAAGAAACAATGATTGATATTAATATAAAATTTGATGATTTTTGAAATAAAATTATGATCCTCATAAAGCAGTGATAAATAGTGAATTTAAGAGCCCATCTCACATTTAATTAACCAGAATATTGGATAAAAGTTTACGCTTAAACAAAAAATCGCATGAAAATGTTATTTTATGTATTCTTCTTCAGACAAAAGTGAAATTGTAATACATACAATCGTTTTTAATTGTTTAAATTCTTTTAAATTGTTAAGCGATTTCACTGGTCTCAATTCAGTTTTTTTTCTAAAGTATAATACAGAAAACCGCACCATTATGCCACTCCTGGTTCCAGCTGTATTACCTATCAAATATAGATGTTATCGATAGAGTGGAAAAGGCTCCTTAGAGGTGAATCAATACATTATATTGACTACGAAAATACTGAAATTGAGTATAATTGTAAATTCATATTCTAATTACCAAATTCTAGCATTAAAAAAAATTGACCTTTTTACAACATTTTTTCATTTTATTTTAATACCTAACACAATGATACTGAAACTTTTATGAATAGATTTGTATATAATCTAATCTGATTCAACAACATTAAATTAATTATTTTAAAACATTTTATTATTATTATTATTATTTAGCACCGCGTCTTACTACCCACTCGGGTTATACGCTTTTTAAAACATTGATTTACAAAAGAAATTAAATTATTTCAATTTTATTAATACTCTCATAATGTTTATTTGATTGCTGATGTAATCTATAATTATATCTAAACAAAATCCTTACAATTTTTTTTTCACAACCTTAATGAATAATTTAGAGATCATACATTAAGAGGATTGAAACAATCTGTGATGTATGAACAATCCCTCCCTGCAAGCATATGTATCAAATTGTTTACAGTATGACTAGCTTATTATGAGTGTATGTCTTAGTACTATGGCTATAGCTTCCTAGACAAACATATTTTTTAGTATTAATCAAAAAACACTAAATCGATTGGACTAAACTTTCTCAAAGTCGGACGTCTGGCTAACATACAATTTTTTACGTAAAATGTACGTCTTACATTTTGTTTAAAGATGGTGGCTACAAAACCCTCGATTTTTTACTTTTTTCTCAGATTCTGCTTATCACTTATCAGATTTTCATTGGACCAACTTTGAAATATTCCTAGGTATAGATACGTATTATAAGACACATCCCATGTAAAGGATGGGTAATTAGCTAGTTAAATATAGAGGAATGCATATTTTGAAGATTAAAACTTTACTGTGTACAGGTTTCTATTCGAGTGAATAATATTCCAATCTGTGGCGGAAGCATCATCAACCATCAGTTCATTCTTACTGCTGCTCACTGTGTTTATAAGTAAGTTCTAACGACCATCACATAAAGGTTATTAATAATTTTTAGAGTTAATAAATTTAACTAAAAGGTATTCTTATTAGTTTAATTTGTTCCAAGAGTTTAAGTATCTTATCCTGGCCAGCTGTGCTGATGAATTTTTCCTAAAGTTGTTTCCATACTTTATCCATATTAACTTG
Source organism: Timema californicum (assembly GCA_902141385.1). Lineage (NCBI taxonomy): Eukaryota > Metazoa > Arthropoda > Insecta > Phasmatodea > Timematidae > Timema > Timema californicum. The sequence goes on along the minus strand of CABFOW010009364.1, from coordinate 7,226 downwards.
AGTGAAGTTCTTTTCGTTTAAACTCCTCATGTAACCTTAGATTAGTTAATTAATTACGTTATATAGCTTTCACATTTGTTTGTCATATATTTTAATATATAGATCAATGGGTTCCAACCTGAGCCCCACGTACCAGATATGGTGCGATATCAATTTTCTTAATGGCCTCCCCTTTTCAGCAGATTTAAAACTAATTTTAGAAGAAAGGTGTGGGATAATCCCCATCAGTATTCTCGAGGAACTTGTAGTTCAAGAATAGTCTCAGTCATCTCACTAAATATATTGGTATAGTCATCATTATAATTTGTTTTGTATTTATATTATCTCTAAGCTAATTTTTAAAATCTAAAAGTGTTGCATGTTTATTAACACTATCAATTTTGTTAATTTTTCTTACGACCTGCTGTATTTGATTAATTAGGCTTATGGAGATTGTTCCGTGACTCATGGAAGACTGGACCATACAAATATAAGTTATTTTGAAATATTAACTGCGTGGAAATATTCTAAACAACATGTTCTAGAAAAATATCAATTATAAGAACGTTTCAAAAATAATGAATCCATTTATTAACCCAAAATGTGTTATTGTTGAGAACGTGTTAGTTTGTAGTATGAAAAATATAAAGATAAATTATATAATTGTTAACAGGCATACATTATTATTATTATTATTAGCACCACGTCTTACTACCCGTTCGGGTTATACGCACTTACGCTAATGTGTAATGGTAGGGTGATTGTGAGATGAAATGAAGGACCTACAGTTTAACGTGGAATCCGAACCACGGTGGAGGCCTGGCATTCCCCACATTCACAAGATGTCTTGTCAGAGGTGAAGGAAGGGTTTGGCAATCAGATAAATCTATGCCAGGACCGGGGATTGAACCCCGGCCGCCAGCATAGAAGTCTGACACCTTACCCCTAGACCACCAGGTCTCCCAACAGGCATACACATTAATTCGAAATTAACGGCAACTGAAATCGCCAACTCAATTAATTCCCGGACTTTATCTACTCTCAGTTGTTACAAATCAATGCCTAGTGTCATCTTAGGCCCCATCTACATACTCCGTATCCGTACCGTTGTATTATATGGTCCGTAAGAGATCAAATTCACAATGACATATTTATCTGTACACAACACAACATCTCGTTCCGTAAGTCTGTATAAAAAGTATAAGTTGGATAAACTTTAACTTTATATGAACTGGGTGACCTGGCGGTCTAGGGGTAAGGTGTCAGACTTCTGTGCTGGCGGCCGAGGTTCAATCCTCGGTCCCGGCACAGATTTATCTGCTTACCAAACCTTTCCTTCACCTCTGACAAGACATCTTGTTAATGTGGGGAATTCCAGGCCTCCACCGTGGTTCGGATTCCACGTTAAACTGTAGGTCCTTCATTACATCTCACAATCACCCTACCATTACACATTAGCGTAAGTGCGTATAGCCCGAACGGGTAGTAAGATGCGGTGCTAATAATAATATATGAACTGCCGCCACGGACAGCTACGGAGAGCCAACAAGAGGTAGACAAATGACCGTACATAGATATGCGAATCAATATGAAAGCATCGGGCATTCAAAGGCACGCAAGCGCTCTTCAAATTTATATCCACTAGTATTTTAACAAAAATTTTATCTAGGAATTAAAGAATTTTCAAATACTTCTTAGAATTAATCATGTTTGCTGGTACATGTATAATTATAGTCACTAAATATAAATTAAATCAAGTGGAAGCTTCAAATGTATAGCTATCTTAAATCCTTTAATTCGCACAACTTTAATACTACCCCCTGTGGGATTTATCAAATTAAGTGGGATCAAATATTTCATTCCTTTTATCTTCTTAATAATACAATTTATAATAATAATAATAATAATAATAATAATGAAAAAATCTAATTGGGTTTACAATAGAAGGTGAAAGTGAAAATCTTAAACTGTTTAATTCAATCAAACACGTTTTTAAAATCAATAATTCGGTATAAAAAATAGATCTGTGTAAATCAGTACTAGAACAAACATTTTGAAAATTTGTTTAACTATTTTTTATAAATATATATAATAATAGTCTACTTAATTGTCCATGTTTACTAAAGATAGGTGAACTAATACGACGGTCGTCATCGTGATATGAGGTTGTGTTTCGGCTGTCACCCGGTTGCCTGCCAATTCGTGTCTTTTAATTCTTCACTATATTCTAAGTTTTATTCCAAGTCGACAAATCCTCTATTTAGGTGTCACACACCAATACTTTGTTCTCACGCACATGGGAGAGTGCCTTCATACGACTCTGTCTAACACTAACACACTCTCAGACAACTTTCCACAGCCAAATGTCTGCAACCAGCTCTCTAGATAGAGCTCTGCTCTTGGACACTCAGACTAAATTCCACCAACGGAAGATTCTTCTAACTATGGCATAGAGCACCAACCAAAAGACATCTGTGCAACACCACAGAAACACATGATAGCTAGCACTGCGGTTCACATAGATATTAATCACTGCCAAAGGTCCAGAGCTTGATTCCCGTGTCCAAGTTTCATTTTTCAATTTTCAAATTACTTAATTTACTGTCAACCGGTAGGGAGGAAGCTCTTACAATAGATACAAATCAGGCTAAGAATTGTGTCACCAAGTTGAGAGCATCACATAATCAAATTTTTCAATCAAAACCTATGATTTAAAACTATACATCCATCAACCTTATTATTTTTAAACATACATAACTGAGTGTGTATGCTTATTTCAGTTACATAATTTTACGTTTTAGAATATTGATTTAAACAAATGATTAATTGCTATCAATCAAGAATAGGGCTAAAAATATTTTTTAGATTTCAATTAGGCCTAAAAATTTAAAAGTTTTTTTGTATATTAAACTATAAATATGCAGTGTCGCTAGTAGAAGTGACGACTACAATTACAAGGAAATTGAAATGGAAAGGTTAAGGCAAGCAAAACATAAGAGTGAAATACAAATCAACAAATGAGTGCGTATAAACCGAATGGGTAGTAAGACGCGGTGCTAATAATAATAACAAATAAGTTTATTGGTATACAAACAAAGATAATTATTACATGTTCATAGACACGATAGCAGTCTAATCTTTCAACAGTTTAATGTTAGGCGCCAATAAAGTATCAAGAAACATTGTTACCAAAATGGCCGTGTTTGGTATGAGGCACCTTTAATTGACATACAACCAAGACAACAACAGTTAGGCTGAAGATTGAAAAACGTATGACTCCTTAAAGAAGAACATGTTCACTTTCTAGAACGAAAGTGTGCTAAGCAGATAACTATATAGTAACTCTAATCGGAAGAACCATATTATCAAAAGGTTAAGCAACAATACACAACCCTACTCCAAACTTACGGCTGTTAGTCTAGAATCTGATAAGCATGGACAAATAATGAGTTGAACAATATCTAAGACTAGGGAGTCCTTATATAAGGAGATACAGTGATAGTTGCTAGCTGAGATAGCTAGTGTTGGTTAACTCCGACAAGAGTAATATGATACAAAAGAATGTTCCAAGTGCTGGAAATATTAGTTTACAAATTGTAAAAAGAGAGATATCAGGAATATAGGCCATCAAGAAACTATGGCAGGCCTATTCCTAATTAGTACTACATGATTATCCAATAGTATAGTTAACATTCAACAATAGTAGTATTAGCTGTGATTTGTTCCGTCTTTGGCAATGAGCCAAACCCTTACGCTTCAATGACGTATGTCACTCTGAGCCAGTAATTATGACGTATGAGGGTATGGAAATATTGGTAGTCTGTGACGGAGCCAGCATCTGTGTACGTCATAAGATAATTAATTGGAGGGGGTAGCTATGCTAGAGATATTTAAATAATAGTGACGTCGCCTTATCATATTTGAATGAATTATAGGTAGAGTTAATGCAATATGACAGTATGATTTATTAATGACGTCATATTTAATTATAAAGTTATATTGCTCTTACTACAGATATATAATTTAAATGAGAGGGAAATATTACTAGAAATGAAAAAATAAATAAAAGTTTTTTTTCACATTTAATTATAATAAAAAATATATACATATTTCACAACTTATTATTGTTATCCATAAAAATACAAAGATCGTCAAACAGTGATAGATAGTCAAAATATGGGATAGGATCGGATGGGTTGACAAAAGATTTGAAGGCGAGGGTATTGTCTATGAACATCGATACATTAGGGTGATTTAGATATCAGTGTAAACCTAGATAGGAACCAACTTGTTTCCATACAGTGAGTTTTTTAATGACAAACATAAGTTTTAAACAGTTGAAAATTTTTAAACTCAACTTAGTTAGTATTCAGTGTAAACATACCTATTAAATCACTCCGGGTAAAATAAAACCAGTTTTCAAACTGAAAGTGGATTTTTAAATGAGGAGAAGACTAGCTTTGATCATTTTAAAAGGTCAGCCAAGATCATATCGTTTATACAAGTTTTAGTGTTTGTGAATTGTAGAAAAACCAACTTCTGACTGTAATCAGTTTAAATGTTTATTACAATGATATTTATATATCAAATTTAAATAATTGAGATAAATAGAATAGATTTGAACATGTTTATTTTTAGAATACATTCTTATAAAAATTAATAACTACACAGAGGATGGCTCTATTTAACAACATAAATGATTAAAATTTATTTTAATTTCTGATTTCATAGACAGTAGGACGTTTGAATTATTAATGACGTCATATTTAATTATACACTAAAAAGTTACTACAAATATATAATTTAAATGAGAGGGAAATATTACTAGACATGAAAAAATAAATACAAGTTTATTCACATTTAATTATAATAAAAAAATATACAGATTTCACATATAATTGCTATATGAACATATATTAGTTAAAAAGCATAATTAAAGACTTATAATTATAAATAGTGTTTAGTAGTTACCTTTATTTCAATTTTTAACCAGTATTACCAGAGATTAAAACTATTAACCGGACGGTACAATCCTAAGATTGATGGAATTGTCATCCCCAATTCCGTCATAAATTAATACAGACGTCGATTTATTAACAAGGTCAATATGCTCTTCTGTGCATATTTTAGAAAATTTCTTAGGCAAAAAAAAAAAAAATCCCACAATATTATCGTTTAAATAGTCTTTTACATAAATAGCTCTACCAAAATTGGTATCTATCTCGTTAAGAGATATAATATCTAGTATTGTATTCTCCGTTAAACTTCAAAGAGAAATATATTGAATGTCGGTCTTGGCTGAGTTGAAGTCATTTATAAACTTGTCCATGCCTTGAAAAAAATTCAAACAAACATATTATAGAAATAATAATAATAAGACAGAAATATTTAAAAAATAAATTAAAGAATAATTATAAATTACCTTGATTTACTCTGCCGTAGTTTTATCTGCACTCAGATTACCCCACCTAGCTTGTAGGTTGGTCGTATGCGTCTCAGAAGCGACGGGTAGATCGAAGTCTAATGCTGTGTCTTCCCAATTGTGTAGATACTCTAAGTGCTTTCGACACCAGTCGTTTAAAACTTTACAATAGCGTTTTGACCCACAAGCGTATGACTTTTTAAAATGAGAAAAGCATTCAGAACTACAAAAATGTATCGTGCGTTCGACGCAGGACTCATTTAGAATCTCCAATACACATGTATAATTATTAAAACAATCAGTTGTTCCGAGCTCCACGCATCTATCTCCATCAGAGTACTCTTCCAAAATTAATATATCACCAATAAGCGATATAAAATGATGGTTACCGCATTCACAAACACCACGACGCCCTCTCTTGTCCGCTTTATCGAAACCAGATCTACCTGTTAAAATATTTTTAGATTGACGCTCAATATGGCGACGTTTAAATGACTAAAGGTGGCTGTTTAAACACAAGTCTTCAACTGATTCCATTTTTCTAATTCTAGTGGCTTGAATACACAACGTATTTATCCTGATATTTATAGCTCTCAAGGTGAACAGCATCTACTATCTATCTTTCTAATTAAGTATTCAACTTACATCTCACTAACAGCTAGCTATCGAGTTATGATTATAACGATCAAGGTGGAGCGTGTACCTTTCTAATTAGATATTCAGGTCGCTTCTAAGAGGTTAAATACAATTGACGGAGTGGTGTTGAAATTAACACGCATGCTTCTGAAAGGTTAATTACATTGGTATGCAGAAATCAAGACTCATATTTTTGAAAGGTGAACCACATGTGACGGAGTTGCAGGAAAGAACATTGAGCTGGTGGCCTATAAAAGGAGAATTTAACTATACCAAGTTATCATTTCAAAGTCATCTTGTCGTCTGAAAAGAAGTTGTCACGTAAAGAAAACATCGATCTCTCGCATTTTGGAAAAAGTAAGATCAATTTTACTATTATTTCTCTGGTGTTCAATTTATTAGTTAAACTAATTATTATTTATTTTTTATTTTAAATATTTTAATTTATTTGTTTTTATTTTAAATATTTTTTGTGTGTTTCTCTTTTCTCAATTTATTATTTAAACTAACAATTAGTTTTCTTTTTTTCTTTTTTTTTAGTGTCTAACGAACAAACATTTATAACTAACGAATCTAGCGACAATGCTAGACCTTCTACTTCAGACATTAACAGACAACACGAGCACATTTTTGATTATGAGGGGGGTACAAACACTGACGACTCATTTACCGTAATAAGAGAGACAGGACGTAAGTATAGTCGGTTCAACACGTTAGGCAGGGATATTTTAGTGCGATTCAATCCTTTTATTGTGAACGTGAGTCCGATGTAGTACCTAACTACGTGTTTCTCTAGTCTATTGGCATATTTGCTTAGAGGTACGGCACCTTACGATTTAATTGGACTCACGATCACGAACACGGAGAATAACCTTGATAAACCGGTCGGGGTTTCCTACCGTAGGTGTGACCAAATTGATGTGAACAGTATTATTAATACATTAACAAAAGTCATTCAGAGTAACGCCACATTTGATATAGCCGATGTATTGAGGATTAGAGAGAATAATATCAAAATGATTATGGGCAACGGTAGAGCATTAAAAAGAAGGTGCCTTTCGAACGATTATCTAAGTCTCCATAAAAAGAGCATTGTGGTTGTTAAAACATTGACGAATTGTTTGGCGCACGCTATAGTAATAGCGATAGCCAAAATCACTAATGATATTAATTATAAATCGTATATTAA
>CABFOW010009363.1:833-14226 GCA_902141385.1 Timema californicum | reverse complement strand
ACCTTGCGACTATTTCCTAGACACCCAAGGTGTGTCCTAGGGGACAGCCCTGTAAAGAAGTAGCCTCCATGATGAACAACATCAGTATTTATATGATTATACAAGCTCAAAGAGGGGGAATAGGGGAGAATACAAACATAGGTCAACAAGACACAGCGACGGGAGGGAGGGGTTAAAATATACATGCGCGGAGCTGGACGATCTTTCTCGAATAATAACAATTCTTTTGCGCAGGCGCACCACCCACTTTTCCACACCCCGCCTTGAGGGATAGAACATTTTACTAGTCCAATGTTTCTCCTCGTTCAGATGATCAATATTTTGGTGGAGGCAAGTCGTCTTTATTTTTGTGTGTGGGAAACAGTAAGTTGGCGCAGCAACAGTGGGGACTTTGGTGAGTTTTCTTGAGTTTAAAGTGTTTTTTGAGCATATATTCCAAATAAATGCTACAAATAAGACATGTTTTACTTTTGGAGTTTTGATGGGAGAGCTCAATCATAAAATACTTCTTTGGAGCCAACTACTGTAATGTTCTGAAATTACTCTTGTTGTTTTCTTTCTTCTGTAATTTTAAATGACACATTCGTTTAATATACAGTAGCCCCATGGCTTCTTTGGTGCTGACCGACACCTTTAAAAAGTTACCAGACCAAATTACGTATCCCTACACCGAACCAGGTGATCTGTAAAAACATGTGTTTAGCAGCTGGCACTTATGACAGTAAAAATGTAGGTATATACCTAAATGTTGACTGTCAGAAGTGCCAGCTGTGAGCTGTCAGTCAGCACCAAAGAAGCCATGGAGCTACTGTAGCTAGCAGTGATGATAGTAGGACTAGATAGTAACAGTTTTTATTACGTTACTGTTTTATTTTGTATCTTGTCAACACGACACCGGGTTTTAAAGTAATAATTAGGTAGGGACGAGTGGAGAGGTCAGAAATGAAATTTAGTTCAATTTCGTTCACAACTATGCAGACCTACAAAGACACCTTTTTTTAAGGTTAAGATCAAAATTATGTCTACATGAATTTGTTCTCTAAAATAGCAACATATTTTACCAAACTTATCATTTTATTTTACAATAGGCCTAACAGACAAAAAAGGTAAAAATCATCAAATGAATGTTGTTTGCCTTTTTTACTTTCTCTGACATTTCGGAGAGAAAGTATTGTGATCGATAAAAAAAATCGTACTCAAGATTTTGATAGATGTCGACGTTTCACGACCTCCTGAAACAAAAAAAGGGTTTTTCGCATTACCATCTGTCTGTCTGTCTGTCTGTCTGTCTGTCTGTCTGTCTGCCTGTCTGTCTGCCTGTCTGTCTGTCTGTCTGTCTGCCTGTCTGTCTGCCTTCCTGCCTGTCTGTCTGTCTGTCTGTCTGCCTGTCTTCTGTCTGTCTGTATCTCGGGCTAGAGCCAAAACTACTTTAGCGATTGGGCTATAACTAGGTATCTGGGGTTTTCATAAGGCCCCCCCGAGGCGTTTTTGGAATTTGATATCTCACCCTAAAATTAAGGGTAGTTTACTGAAGGGCGAAAAGAGAAAAAAAATCGATTTTCTCAAAATTTGTTCTAACGGTTTTGAATGAATTTATATCTGGACGTTGTTAATTATTATAATAAACAAGATGGCAATTCTAATTTTCTCATAAAAATGACTTTTAGGGTAAAGGGGAATGCTCCTATTTTCATAATTTCTCCGCGACTATTTGAGACACAAAATAACTTATCATTATAAAATTGTAGTACTATTAAAGATAAAAGTATTTTATTTGCAACATATTTTTACCAAACCAATAATTTTTGAGATACAAGAAAATATATATACCTATTAATTGAGGTATTCGAAAATGAATTTGATTCTTATGCTCTTTGGTGGACAAAGAATAATTATTTATTAATTTAACCAAGACAACGCAGCCACTTAACGATCTCTACAAAAAATATATATTAAAAATTAAATATTAATTAGGTGCCAACCTCATTTCATTCGCAAAGACATTACGGCCAAATACAGGCTGGCCACGAAAGCGCGTGTGTTAGCTGCTGGTGTCTGTTTATGCACGTAGCAATTTCTTTTTAGCACCACGTCCTACTGTAGAGTCACACGTGGTCACGTGACGAGCTCTAAGCCAATCACAAGATCTCAGACTAATCGCCGTGATCTGTTCTGCTAAAGTTCAATTCATCTCTACTTGGTCCGCTCTGCCTGAGAACCAATCAACCAAGGAGAACCAATCAAGTCTGAAGCAGACAGCTACGTTGGCCGTTGTGAGGAGAGTTGAAATAACCCGTCAATGTAAAGCTTGTATTGATGTATTGGATTGTGCCAAGACACAGCGCTATAACTTGAAAACATCTATCGGGGGATCGGGGGATGTATCCACTACAAAATAAAATATGTTGATAATTAGTTGTTTTAAGCTATCGCCGCAATGCATCCTGGGTCAACATACAGCCTGTGAATTGTTGCGCCTCTGAGGCAGATTCTGCTGCTTTATAATTTCGGCAAACGTGTGACTCAAGTTTTACTAACCATCTGGGTTGTATGCATATGAACTAATTAGTCTAATGTTTATGGAATTAGTAAACTAGAATTCAGAGGAAGCGCATCTACCTTTGCGTCTAAGGAGAGTGGAAAACTATTTATGAAAAACAACCCTCAGTAAACCCGACAAGGATTTTAATCCCGAGCTCCCTGTTATCAGCAGTCTAGTTTATTGCAAGATTAGCGCCTTAGACCGTTTGACCACCGATATAGGCCAGAGATAGGTTAGCATGGGATTCAGGCTAACCTATCTCTGAGGGCAGTTAAATACAATATTTTGAAAGCTTTGTTTCCGAATAGAGTAAGAGAGAAATTATGTAGAGAGGTCGTGCGTCACTTTCAGTCCCCTCATGAGTCTCTTAGGAATTTTCTAGTGTCTATTACCGAACCCGTAGAAGTCTTTAATACCGATTTTATTGAACAACAAATAGTTAATATTATCCTTGAAAATATATCCCCCCTTACTGGGAAGCATTTTATATCTACAAACAGGCCCTCTGCTTTCGAGTACCTTTATTCCCTAGCCTCATCTATCAAGGGTCCTTACTTTCTGAAAAGGAGTATTTACAACTGTTATGAAACACACCGGGATGGTTCCAAATCCCACTTAAGTCCCTTGAGCCATTCCCGTTGCGCCTGCTTCTTTGAATATCCGAATATATAGCTCTAGTGGGAATATTGTACAGGTTCTGATAAAAGGAATTTAGGACCCAAGGATCATTCGTGCGTTAGGTGCTCCGGTGTCGTAGAGATGGTCATGTCCAAACTAATGCAACTCGGGAAACTAATAGGGCGTAACCAGGGTTTGGTTACCCAAATCTACGTTTACTCCTTGTTCCTGTGGGGGCGAGTAATTGTTTGGAACTTTTTTCGACATGGAAGCTAGTAGTTACCTCGTTTGTGAAGATTTATCTTTAAATTTCTAAATAGGTTTAAAAATATATCTGAGTCTAAAACCTATGCTTTAGCAACTCGGCTAACTCCTGTATTTTTCCTATAAAAGTTATAGATTTTTTTTGGAAACGTTCATTTTATCTTGCACCAAACCGTCCATTGGATGAGCTTGGGGACTAGTTTCTTGTTTGAAACTGAGGCTATGTTATATCTATGTCTCTAGGAAGTGACGTTCAAATGTATGCCCCATGAAAACATTTATTTGCATATAATATATAATCACCGATCTCCCTGTACTATTGATGACGATGGTAATGGGGTTGATAACGTATTCCTGGATATCATAACACCTAGGTAGGAAAATGTGATGTCTTAGCTTATGATATCGTTGTGCAAGTTATTATGCCCGTACGGTCAGATCCTTACTCCTGTGCACAGCCCAAAATGGAGATATTCAGATACTTAATCTTTGATCTTCAAAAGGAGTAGTTTATCCTTCGAAATCCTTCAGTGTGATACCTACTTTTATCATCGATAGGAAAAGTTATTAACACCAAATGACAGCTAAGTAAAGAGAACTTTTAAAAAAACGCACATTATATTGGACCTGTACCCTACGCTCAGTATCAATTCCGTCCTCCAACATCTTGGAGTATTATAGTCGGATTGATCTGAACGTGAGCTCGCTCCAGTGCGCGCTGACAGTCACTTTAGTAACTAACTGGCACATGTATATTAGTATAACCATGTACTCTTAGATATAAGTTGTGGTGGGCAAGCTTTCAATAGAGCTATAGACAATATTTTGTCAAACTTAAAATATAAATTTATATTTAATTATGTATACATTTGCGTGTAAGCTAAATCCCCTAAGAAAAACCATGAACATTTATATCACGTAGAGAGTGTCTTGAGGCGGCTTCGTGGGGAAATATTAGCGGTTAATCCCGAGACGGTTGCCTGGACAAAAAGACCCATAAGATATTTGGGTTATATTATTTTGAACAGAATCTCCTCGTGTGGTGCGTTCTTTAGGCATGTGTACTTATTATGATAGTTTCATCCCCAAATTCTCTGAGATTGCCTAACCTCTTAGCTCCCTGAGTAAAAAAGGCGAGATGTTTGAATGGGGGCGGAATCAAGCTATGAATTTAATCAGGGAGTTAAACCTGTCGCGTTTGAGGGCAGAACCTTTATTGAGGCAGAAAATAGATATAGTGTTTAAGAAAAAGTGTGTTTGGGGTGTGTTTCTGGCTTATAAATATTCTCTGATTATATTTAACTCCCATGCACTGATAATATGGCAACGACAGGAATGTGGAATCCTCCTAAGCATCAGTGTAAGATAGAGAGCTAGGTCTGGAGACTATCTAGGCATAATTTCTCGACACATCACATTGCTGGGAGACTTTATGTCGTGGCGGATGCTTTTCCCGAATGTCTTAGATCTCGACCCTATAGGGGACAGTAGAAAAATGGATCCCCTTTGCGTCATTCACACGATTCCCGAGTCCTTTATTTCGATTTATGATTATCAAAAAGAATATCCATTTTGTGTAGGAGTGATCGATAGGATTAAGGCTGGGGAGAAGGTTGGGTTTACGATATTCATAAAAGTATTTTTGTCGTCAAGGCTAAGGGTAAGAAGAGTTTTTTGTGTCCCTGTATAAACTAGGCTGATGTTACTCAGGTACTTCCATGATTACGTGTTTGGTGAATTTGGTTTCATCCTAAATATCGAAAGCAAAATTTGAAGATATTATTTTGGCCCAATCTGTTTAATGACGTCAGGGACTGGGTATGCAAATGTGAGCCTTGCTAGGAGGCTAAGCCTTCCCAAAACTCGAATATAGGACTTCATTTGGCTAGTATAAATTGGCACCCTTATGATAAGGGCTTAGTGATTTATTTGTGCCCCTCTCCTACTCCTTTCAAGAGATTATCTCGGTTCTGGATGTGCTGGAGGGGTTTAAAAATACGTCATACGTCTAGGTGAGTATGGACAGTGTTAGGAGCCCCCTTACTATTGTAAGTGAGAATGGTATTTGTTTTATATGGAAGGCGTTTAAGGATTTTTTTTTGGGGGGGGGAGGAATTTGCCTGCTACTATAATCCGTCACCGAATCAAGTGAAGTGATTTAATCGTAATTTGAATATCGCTTTGCTTTTCTGAATTTGGGGGATATCTCGGCCCTTTACTAATCGATTAGGATCATTCCCATGTAAGTTTGTCTTGATGATTTGAACCATGCCTTTAGAGCTATTTGGGTTGTTGGCCCTCTTTTCGCTAGTACTAGTGATTGTCTGCATTCGGAAATGTTTGTGTTGATATTCGAAAATTCCAAGAGACCACAGAGAAAGGGGGTTGCCACATATAACCGGGGAGCTGATATATTTAAATTAGGAAATGTGGTCATATGTAGAAGTTTCCCACCAAGCTTGCGGCATATAGGTCTTCGGCAAAGCTGACTTATAAATGAAGTATCCTTTTGTTTGTAGGAAGAATCCTCACACCTGTCTCAGTAATGTTAACGTTGTGGTGGATCCCCCATTATTTTGTCCGTTTTGATCGTGTCAACCACCTTAAGAGGTGTTACACGTCAGGTGACTCATTTTTATATTATGTATTCTTTTTTTAACTATGAGGCAAGTTGTAGCATAATTAACAATGAATGATAACTAAAACCTCTGGAGGACCAGTGCTACGAACATGGACAATAGGAATTTATGGAATCGGGGGACTCACCTTCACTTTACTTGTCTGATTAGTCGTGTCTGGGAACGGTCCTCTTCATCACTTCCTGACTCACCTTCACTTTACTTGTCTGATTAGTCGTGTCTCGGAACGGTCCTCTTTATCACTTCCTGACTCACCTTCACTTTACTTGTCTGATTAGTCGTGTCTCGGAACGGTCCTCTTCATCACTTCCTGACTCACCTTCACTTTACTTGTCTGATTAGTCGTGTCTCGGAACAGTCCTTCTTTATCACTTCCTGACTCACCTTCACTTTACTTGTCTGATTAGTCGTGTCTGGGAACAGTCCTCTTTATCACTTCCTGACACACGCAACCGCTTTCAGGTAAGGTTCACGGAACCCTGAACTTACTTCCTGTTCTAACAAGTCTAAACTCACCATTTTCGTCTGACTAAACCAAGGTACTACTAAATACCACGCCAGCGACACTTGGCGGGAAATCTAAGCCCACAAGCTATGGCTACACAATAGGCCTTGTGTTCCAGGTGGGTCCATGTTGCCTTCCAAGAGAAAGAAAAGTTTAAGGAAAGGTGGGAAGGGTAAAGAAAAATAGGAAACAATTGTAACCTCAATAATAGGAAAAATAAACTAACACAAGTGTCATGCTCTTCAGTGACGTTAAGATGTATGGTGTACATTACACATATACTAAAAACATATAATTGTCCTTGAATATTTGCGTCAGCCATCACCCAGAATGATTGTTTCATCCGGCACCCGGAATACTAACTACGACCAAGATACACCACACTATGGATGTACTACGCCCATAGGCATAAAGCGATTGTGACACCCCCTGCAATCCCCATTGCTGTTCGTGGGTTTAAACTTAAAGTGATGTGATGCAGTCATGCTTGAAGTATGGTGGTCGAGGCTGAACTTGGTATCAACCAACTTCAAGCTAAAGTTGTTAGCTGTGTTTGTATCTAATCCAATAGTATGAGTTAACATTTGTATGATTTGTGTTTCCAGGAACACCTCCTTCTACCATATGGTTTCTCATAATCTCTTTCCCTCCAAAATGGCCAATGCTGGACTACCGCATTGAGTTAAGTGAGAATATGTACACTACAGCTGTATAAACTTCAGTGTAACATCGTCTCACCACAGCTGGTGTACAGTAGTCTTCAACACCCCCCCTCCCCCTCCAAACTCCGTCATCACCCATTAAAGTTATATCCATCTCTAATCTAGGTCCTGCTCGAGTTGGGAGCAACATGTCAACTTCAAATCAGCTCGTGACGATGAGGATGCCATCTTCTCTCCATTCAACCGCAAAGCTGGATTTATACGCCTTCCCAATGTGCATACGCTGCATTAATATGTACAAAAATGTATCAGGTGATACTTGGCCCATACTAACCACTGCAAGGCTCCCGTTTGACTGAGAGAAGGACGCATCGTACAAGATTACGTCATGGGAATTTAAGGACACCATCACGTAGCTAGTCTGAGACCCTATATAATTCAGAGACTTTTCAAAGTGGAAATTCATATGCCATGTCAGGGTCCGGTATACCCTTATCCGGGGGACAAATACCTGTATCGAGACTCTTCTGGTCCTTCGTGGCCATGTCTTTCGAGCGTAGCAACGCATGTATAACGCACACAGCGGACAATTTAAGGACTGATGACCCCGTGCCGACCATCTATCCCTGTCATCACCGGACAACTGGGAACCTACCCCTCTTACCTCAACTTGGCCAGCTTCCATCAGTGGGAGGAGTTGTGTACTCTTTCATTGAGTGATGAACGCTCACGTAGGGGAATTAACCCCTATGAGGAGGTTGGGCATTGAATGTATATATCCAGACGTTGCGTGATGGAACCTGAATAGGACATGCCGGAAAAAGACAAGGTGTGAGGTGTTGGACCCCGTCGAGGAAGAGGAATATGACCGAATTAAGTGCTTGTTGGAACTCAAGAAGTACTATACCTATAACTTGCGTCTCAAGGAAGAATAAAAAGGGATGGACAATACTACTGTCAAGCCTAATATTGTTGAACTTGATCTAGTGGGGAGAGTTCTCCTGCTGGGGACAAAATTTGGCTGGGCCTTCGGTTGGTTTAACGCCTCACAACGAGGATTGACTTATCTTGGAGGTGACGAATACGATTTTTTAAATGGTAAAGTGTATGAAAGCGAACAGACTAGACAAGAGAGACAAAAATACTATATATGTGTAAAAGAAATAGCGAGCGAGATGAACCTGTATTCACTGTATGTACATTAATTTTAAGAATATATATTTGATTTATTATTACTAGCACCACGTCTTACTACCCATTCGTATTATACGCACTTACAGTAATGTGTAATGGTAGGGTGATTGTGAGATGAAATGGAGGACCTACAGTTTAACGTGAGACCCGAACCACGGTGGAGGCCTGGAATTCCTCACATTCACAAGTTTTGATTAATACACGTTTTTTCAGAAGGGAAGGAATATATTATATTTAAAGAAGGTATACTATTTATTTAACCTCAATACCAATCCTGGATGCTCATAATTATGCTTAATTCAAGATATATTCTGGTTTAGGATATGGACTGAATGGAAAATGTAAGTAGATTTAATATAATATATACATCAAGCTTTAAATGGTATGGTCTAGATAAAGGATGGAAGATAGAATGGAACTATACTTAATTTAAGGGTGTAGTCTGGATGGGGTATGGAATAAGGTTTATAGTGTCATAGCTCGCAGCCTTAGTCAATCTAGAGCATGCAAGGACGACATAAGACTAAGGACTCATATTGTCAACTATCCTGAATCAGCAGCCACATATTTGTACCAGGTCATGTTTTTAAAAACATAGACTGTTTTGCCAATTAGCATAGCAACGAGTATTGGCGGAATTAGTAACATAGGGGAAACGCCCCTCCTTTCTTGGTACATAACAGCGAGTTTTTAGACCGGAGGAGGAGGAGGGGAACCGCAGAAGGAATCCAGTCGTTAGGGGCCTACTTCAAAGTGTTTTACATACTCAACTACTAAACTACATCAACTTGTGAGAAGAAGAGTCTACAGCTTGCACCCCTGTTCATTACGGAGGTGAACGCTTCAACACCTCTTAAAAGCTCGAGTTAGACCGGGTGGTCGGATGTTCAACACTAGCTATATATGTAACACTGAGGATAAGTCAGGGCCCAAAACATCTGAGGGGGGGGGGGCATTGATAGAATGATAACCTTTTTCTAAACTCTTTCAATTAGTTCTAAGACCTACATCACATTTATGCACTCCATATAGCAATTAATCTCTTTTAATAAACAAGATTAGAATGAACCCTACAATTATTTGCCAATACCCAACCATCCCACTGAGCCATCCTGACAAGTAATCCCACGGGAGGGGGTAGCGTCAATATAATAGAAATAGGCTTATTATAAGGGCATGGCCTGGATGTGGAATGGAAGGCAGAACACGTATACTACGCAGTAGCGTCAAACCATCACCATTCAGGGAGGAGTTTGACCCTGGACAATGCTGCACATATGCGATGGAGATGACATATGGTTGCGCACGACACGTCAGCATCCCAACGTCTGAACGATTGGTGCTTTGAGACACCTCACCAAAAGCCCGGGTAACAATTGGTGCTACTAAATGCCCTTATGCGGGCGAATTTAAAACGACATCGATACTTATAAAAAAAACTTTTTGCCCTATAGCTAGAGATGAATTTCTCCACAGTGGCAGCTTAGGACAAAGAGTCGAATTGCAGAGGTGACTCCTAGAGCTTATTAAATATACACATATGGTAATCAAATGGTGTGTTAAGGGACGAGTGGGTTGATAAGGGGACAATCAATGTTGTCAACAAATACTCGGGTGAACCTTAACGTTATTTTAATTATCTTATTGACGTATGAACATGTACCGCCACACTCTCACTCTGTTTAGTTACGACCACGATAGACTAAAAAAGTAGGAAGGCGATATTTAAAGAAAATAACAATATGAAAAAGTAAAACATTTGCAGGATGAAGAAATATTTGAATTATTTTTCAAAGTAACAATATTAAAACAACAAGTTGCATGGCCTTACAGGTCTTATTGAAGTGTGTTGAAAAAACAATAAATCATAGCAATTTATTACAAGCACAGTTCGTTTCATACCTTCAAGGTATATAATTATATTATATAAACGTGTATAGAAGAGACAAATCAAATAAGCAAAATCGTTGCTATTATTTAAAGAAACTTTTCTAAATGATATACAAGCTTCTAATTCACCACAGTGAATTAAGATAAAAATAAGTCAAAAGCATCAAAAGTTTAAATTACTATATTATTAAAAGATTGCAAAGAGCTTAATGAGCCTCTTTTAAATGGTTCACAACGCATCAGATTCACACCAGTGAGTGCAGACAAAACAGATTTAAATTTAGGAAATAAATTTAAATATCGCACTAGATATTTACTCAAAGCATAAAGGTTTGACTTCCCGACAAAACTTAACCCTTAGCGGGACAATTACCCTAGTAACTTTTAACGAATTAAACACAATTTCCACATTTAAATATTTAATCTTAAGATAGAAAAAAACAAAATTACGTTAGCCTAGATGAATCCGTGAATACTAAAGTCAAGACCATATTAACCAATAAAAATAAGTTACTTTAACCATTAACTTCAAAGCAAATAAGTCTACAAAATACTCAAACAATAAACATGATCAATTTAAAGAATTTAAATTATTATTGATAACCACAAAAGCAAAAATGTAATATCTAACCTAAATATTGCAAGACATAAAATAAGATTAAAATAAAGTGGCTACTTATTTAAACCAAGAAAATACAAGGATACTAGCGCCCAAGCGGCAACAGGAAACATTACGTTCTCCATAACAAAATCTACGTTTAAAAATAAAAGTTTCTAGCAAAACATCGCCGATGATTTTTATTATTTTTATTATAGACAAAGCCAAAGTATTTACGAAAAACAAACCCATCGCAGCAATGTTTTATAGATTTCAAATGTAGCCATCACACTGCTCCCCGCGTCCAAGCGCAATACAACTACACGCACCATCGACATAATTGAGACTGATCGCATGTTGTTGTGAAAATAGAAGCAAAGAACTTGAGCAGCAAAGAGCTCTAGTGGCAAAGACAATTCACTTGTATACAATTTAGGATGATCTCGAAACACCTAGAAGTGTGTAGAAGCTTTGGTCATGCGCATATTTTGTTCCCGAATGTTCATACAGGCAGGGCAACCTGTCGTCACTCTTAGACTTTATTATATTTGGGAGACGGACAAACTCTGACTTAAGATTTGTAAAATGTAAGATCTAAATTCCTTTTGGTATCGTAATGATTTCTTTATATATATATTATCTTCCTTATCTTTTTCTAAATTCTCTTTCAGCCTTTTGCTAAATATATGTACACATATATTTAAATCTTTTATTTTATATTGTGTAGTCAATTAAAAAAATCGATTAGAAACCATATCGATCTAATCATGTGCTCTGAGGTGAATCGATTATTGTACATGAAAATATCAACTTTCGTTAATTTCGGGCTGTAATGCTGGTATTTAATTTCTGTTAGTTACGCAGGAAATATCTTGATATTTTAGTAAAGAATTGGGATTTTTGTAAAGCGTTAAATTTAACTTGATTCTCTGAACGATTGTTTTTCTATGATGTCGTTAAGATTTAGCCTGTTATTATGCATTGAAAAGGTTCTAATGAATATTTTGTTATGGCTTTGATATTGTTTAGCGTTAATCTTTATTGGGATGTAAGTTAATTATTTTGAAGACTTCTTATGGGCTAATTGTAAATAACTTATGAGATGTATTACCTTTCAAATGATTAGTGAGGATAATAATTTCACTATAATTATTACGTCAGGGAAATATGATTTGAAGTCGTGATCTACAGATAATGTTATTGCAGGGCTAATGCCTCATTTGATTATTGTGTTCTTTAATGTTGGCGCTCAATATATATATCGTCATTACTTTTTTTTTTAAACTTCGCCTGCTACTAGATTATTGAAATAACGGCTTGTTGAAAACTTTTGTAAATTTCAATGATTAGCTTAGTAAATTTTTTCTAATTTATATTCTCATATGAAATTAATGTCTTATTAAATAAATATCAACTTAGGCCACTTCATGCTTTATTTAGTTGATTTGGTTTACCATATCCCTTAGGTTGTGTAACCTTTAATTATTTTTATTTTAATTCTGAGAGAAATACGTTTTAACGATTTCTATTAGGTTAACCGTCCACATATCATCTTCCGCAACTGGTGTGAGTTGCGAGATCTGAGTTTAGAATCCTCTAACTCGGCTATTCAAAGCACAGAACTCCAATCACTCACTCATATTACCCCCCTTCGCCCCCCTTACTTGTGTTATTTGGACCGCCTGCTTGTTCCTTATTTTGGTTAATGATGGTTCACAGATAAAGATATAATTATAAGCCATCCTGGCTAAATAATGTACTAGTCCTGAAGAGGACCTATCCTCGACTACTGCTAGGCAAGTATGCCACATTGAGATGTCCAGAAGCACCCCTGAGTAATAAACTGATAGAGAGCTGCCCCCAAGAGTCAGTAAGCAGGCCAGTTTTCTTAGATGTAGGACTCGAGCTTGGTCTACAAGAAATAGAGGCGCTACCAGGAACATTGGGACTAGTGGCCTTCGCGAATGACCTGCTCATAGTTGTCAAAGGACATTCAAGACGATAGCTATAGACCAAGGCAAACCAGATACTAGAAGGTTTAGATACCTGGTGCAAGGAGGTTAAATTCCAGCCAGCCCCAGCGAAAACCACATACATGCTGTTCAAAGGGACGTTTCTGGGTGATCCTTCCCTGAAGATAAGACCTCCAGATGATAAGGTGGAGTAAAACCTCCAGATAACTGGGTGTGAGTTTGAATGAAAAATGCAATTTCAAGGCTCACATAAGCAAATGTGTGGCTAAGTAAAACGTGTAGTGAATATAATAATCAGCATTGGCCAAAGGAAGTTCCATCTCCATATGTATACCATAATGGCTTTACTTGTCTCCATTGTGGGCCACGGGGAGACCGTGTGGAATGTAACACAAGCTAAGTTTCTAAGGAGGCTTCCAAGGAGTATTCTTCTGAGGCTTCCAAGGGGTATTCTTCTGAGGCTTCCAAGGGGTATTCTTCTGAGGCTTCCAAGGGGTATTCTTCTGAG
>CABFOW010009361.1:0-14231 GCA_902141385.1 Timema californicum | reverse complement strand
TGTGACATTAGAGAAAGCAGGGGTGTGTCCAAACAATCCTTATATCACTGGGTTTCTACCAGTGGGTGAAGTGCTAATGACTCTGTACGTGTGTGTGAAGGTGGCCCACAACAACACCCCAGAGCAGGATATCCTCGCCTTCCAGAAGCAGCTCCAGAACCTCCCGGACTTTGACTCCCCGGAACACCCAACGGGAGTTTCGGGGGCGATGGGTTTTTCCGACCCGGCCTCCGCCGCCGCTGAGTTTCTGGCCAGCCGCCCCTACCTTCGCCCCCGGTCCCGCTCCATGCCCCGCGTCACGTACGAGTCGTCACGGTATCTAACCCTGCCCGAGGTACCTTGGACCACGTCGGCGGGGGGTGGGGGAGGTTCATCAGGACGCCTGCATCGGGGAAGGTCCGCCGGGGCACTTGAGCACCACGCCCCCCAGGGGCAGGGTGGGGGCAGTCCTGCCACAACCCCCGCTGACGAGAAGGTCCCGTCTGCGATCGGAAGCAGTGGGGGTGGAGGAACCACGTGTACTCCCAATAGCAGACGCAGCAGCCTCTCACCGTCTGACCGCACTGCCAGAAGGCGGGACAGTCCCTCTTGTATCATGGTGGAGGTACCTCCATGGCATCGCGCTATCTTCAACTTCATAGAGGTACGTACCTTCCACAACTTGAATTACTTATATATTCTAGTTAGCATTAAGATTCAGTACTAGAGAAAAAGAAGATTCAGTAAGAGGAGGAATGAAAAACATCAATTAAATCAGATAAATCACTTCCTGGTTTAAGATAACATGGACATACACCTTTAGAAAACATTTACTTCTTAACTAATTAGAAAACATGGGCACATGACGTTAACAAATAGGGATATGTGATGTTATAAAACATGGACACATGACGTTAGAAAACATTGATATAATACTTTGGAAAACATGAGATTACTAGATTAAAAATCATAGACATATTACGTTAGAAAACATAGGAAAATTACATTATAGCACGTGGATATATGAAGTTAGAAACCATGGACTTATGATGTTACAAATCATTCGTATATGATGCAAGGAAATCTGTACATGTGACGGAAATAAACATGAACATATGACGCTAGAAAAATTGGCATCATATAATTTTTGAAAACATGGACATATGACATTAACAACCATGGGCATATGATGTAAGAATATATGCGAATGCGACGTAATGAAGCATAGACATACTATTTTAAAAAGTCATAGGAATACGATGTTAGAAAACACTGACATGCCACATTAGAAAATATAGCAATACGACGTTAGAAAACATGGACATGCTACATTATAAAATTTAGCAATACGACGTTAGAAACCATGGACATGCGACATTATAAAATTTAGCAATACGACGTTAGAAAACATGGACATGTGACATTATAAAATATAGCAATACGACGTTAGAAACCATGGACATGCGACATTATAAAATATAGCAATACTACGTTAGAAACCATGGACATGCGACATTATAAAATTTAGCAATACGACGTTAGAAAACATGGACATGCGACATTATAAAATTTAGCAATACGACGTTAGAAAACATGGACATGCGACATTATAAAATATAGCAATACGACGTTAGAAAACATGGACATGCGACATTATAAAATATAGCAATACGACATTAGAAAACATGGACATGCGACATTATAAATATAGCAATACGACGTTAAAAAACACGGACATGCGACATTATAAATATAGCAATACGTCGTTAGAAAACATGGACATGCGACATTATAAAATATAGCAATACGACATTAGAAAACAAGGACATGCGACATTATAAAATATAGCAATATGATGATAAAAACATGGACATAAGAAACATGAACTGTGCATATGATATTATAAAACATAAATATATTAAATTAGAGTACATGTACATTTAAACTTAAAGGATACATCTATCAAGGCAGTACAAGTTGATAGAACTATGATACATTATTTTTATTGAAAAGCTTAGCTATGACATGAAAAAGTAATATATTACTTTTAGTATCACGTATATGCTAAAAGTGCATGCTACCGAACGCGTAGTAAGACGCGGTGATAATAATAATAATAATAATAATATATGCTAAAATATTATTAGTAGGTTGTAGTAATGGCATTCATAGATATCTTATTAATATAATGCAAGAATAGCTATGATTAAAATCTACTGTGTTTCGTTTAAGGAATAACTGTAAAAATACTCGTAATCTAATGTGTGTGTTTTTCAAGAATGACCGTGAAAATAGCCTACTGTGTTTATCTTGCAGAAATAGCTAGGTTATTGTGTTCATGTTGCAGGAAAGGCCTTGATGAATAAAAATGTCGATTAATGTATTGTAAGTTTCAGAAATGTCAGTGAAAACTATCCACTTTGTATATCTTGCAATATAATTATAATAATAATATATATTTTCAGTATGTCTCAGGAATAGGTGTGATAATAATCTATATATTATTTTTAAATAAGTTACTATTATAATATTTTTCTGTGTATATGTTGTACAAATGACTGTAGTAAAAACCTAGTTTTTTTAATATTGCAAGATTGCCTGATAATATAATATGTTTATTTTTGTATGGTTATGTATGACAACATTATTTAGTTTGTGTATGTTGTAGCAATAGATCCGATAATATTATACTATATGAGTGTCAAAGGTATGGCATCAATATCAATCTATGCAGTGTATTTAGCAAGAAAGGCTGTGGCAATTATCTACTGGGTCTATGTTGCAGGAACAAGTGTGAAAATAATCTATTGTATGTTTGTGGTAGGATTGACAGTGGTAATAATATACTAGGCCTATGTTTCAGGAATAACTGAGATATAATCAAATTTGTATGTTACAGAGATGATTGTAAGTGATAATACTATGTATTTGTTGCAGAACTGACTCTAATAATAATATTATGTGTATGTTGAAGAAATGACTCTGATAATATTATGCGTATGTTGCAGAAATGATTCTGATAATAGTACTATGTGTATGTTTTAGAAATGTCTGATAATAGTACTATGTGTATGTTGCAGAAATGACTCTGATAATAGTACTATGTTTATGTTGCAGAAATGACTCTGATAAAAGTATTATGTGTATTTTGCAGAAATGTCTTATAATAATACTATGTGTCTGTTGCAGAAATGACTCTGATAAAAGTACTGTGTGTATGTTGCATAAATGTCTTATAATAGTACTATGTGTATGTTGCAGAAATGTCTTATAATAATTCTATGTGTCTATTGCAGAAATGACTCTGATAATAGTACTATGTGTATGTTGCAGAAATGTCTTATAATAATACTATGTGTCTGTTGCAGAAATGACTCTGATAAAAGTACTATGCGTATGTTGCAGAAATGTCTTAAAATAATACTTTGTGTCTGTTGCAGAAATGACTCTGATATATAGTACTATGTGTATGTTGCAGAAATGACTCTGATAAAAGTACTATGTGTATGTTGTAGAAATGTCTGATAATAGTACTATGTGCATGTTGCAGAAATGACTCTGATAATAGTACTATGTGTATGTTGTAGAAATGTCTGATAATAGTACTATGTGTATGTTTTAGAAATGTCTGATAATAGTACTATGTGTATGTTGCAGAAATGACTGTGATAATAGTACTATGTGTATGTTGCAGAAATGACTCTGATAAAAGTATTATGTGTATTTTGCAGAAATGTCTTATAATAATACTATGTGTCTGGTGCAGAAATGACTCTGATAAAAGTACTATGTGTATGTTTCAGAAATGACTCTGATAATAGTACTATGTGTATGTTGTAGAAATGTCTGATAATAGTACTATATGCATGTTGCAGAAATGACTTTGATAATAGTAATATCTCTATGTTGCAGAAAAGACTCTGATAATGGTACAATGTGTATGTTGCAGAAATGACTCTGATAATAGTACTATGTGTCTGTTGCAGAGATTTCTCTGATAATAATATCTGTATGTTGCAGAAATGACTCTGATAATGGTACAATGTGTATGTTCAGAAATGACTCTGATAATGGTACAATGTGTATGTTGCAGTAAATGACTCTGATAATAGTATTATCTGTATGTTGCAGAAATGACTCTAATAATGGTACAATGTGTATGTTGTAGAAATGACTCTGATAATAGTACTATGTGTATGTTTTAGAAATGTCTGATAATAGTACTATGTGCATGTTGCAGAAATGACTCTGATAATAGTAATATCTGTATGTTGCAGAAATGACTGTGATAATAAATAGTACTATGTGTATGTTGCAAAAATGACTCTGATAATGGTACAATGTGTATGTTCAGAAATGGATCTGATGATGGTACAATGTGTATGTTTCAGAAATGACTCTGATAATAGTAATATCTGTATGTTGCATAAATTACTCTGATAATAGTAATATCTGTATGTTGCAGAAATTACTCTGATAATGGTACAATGGGTATGTTGTAGAAATGTCTCTTATAATAGTTCTATGTGCAGGTTTCAGAAATGACTCTGATAATAGTAATATCTGTATGTTGGAGAAATGACTCTGATAATGGTACTATGTGTATGTTTCAGAAATGACTCTGATAATAGTACTATGTGTATGTTTCAGAAATGACTCTGATAATGGTACAATGTGTATTGCAGAAAGTACTATGATAATAGTAATATGTGTATGTTGAAGAAATGACTGATAATAATACTATGTAACTGTTGTAGAAATGACTCTGATAATAATACTATGTGTCTGTTGCAGAAATGATTCTGATAATAGTACTATGTGTATGATGCAAAAATGACTGATAATAATACTATGTGTCTGTTGCAGAAATTGCATATAATAGTACTATGTGTATTTTGCAGAAATGACTCTGATAAAAGAACTATGTGTATGTTGCAGAAATTACTCTGATAATAGTACTATGTGTATGTTGTAGAAATGTCTGATAATAGTACTATGTGCATGTTGCAGAAATGACTCTGATAATAGTAATATCTGTATATTGCAGAAATGACTCTGATAATGGTACAATGTGTATATTTCAGAAATGACTCTGATAATGGTACAATGTGTATGTTTCAGAAATGACTCTGATAATAGTAATATCTGTATGTTGCAGAAATGACTCTGATAATAGTAATATTTGTATGTTGCAGAAATGACTCTGATAATGGTACAATGTGTATGTTGCAGTAATGACTCTGATAATAGTACTATGTGTATGTTGTAGAAATGTCTGATAATAGTAGTATGTGCATGTTGCAGAAATGACTCTGATAATAGTAATATCTTTATGTTGCAGAAATGACTCTGATAATTGTAATATCTATATGTTGCAGAAATTACTCTGATAATAGTAATATCTGTATGTTGCAGAAATTACTCTGATAATGGTACAATGTGTATGTTGTAGAAATGTCTCTGATAATAGTACTATGTGAATGTTCCAGAAATGACTCTGATAATAGTACTATGTGTTTGTTGCAGAAATGACTCTGATAATAGTAATATGTGCATGTTGCAGAAAAGTCTTATAATAATACTATGTGTCTGTTGCAGAAATGACTCTGATAATAGTACTATGTGTATGTTGCAGAAATGACTCTGATAAAAGTACTATGTGTATGTTGCAGAAATGACTCTAATAATAGTACTATGTGTATGTTGTAGAAATGTCTGATAATAGTCCTATGTGTCTTTTGCAGAAATGACTCTGATAATAGTACTATGTGTATGTTCCAGAAATGACTCTGATAAAAGTACTATATGTATGTTTCAGAAATGACTCTGATAATATTACTATGTGT
Source organism: Timema californicum (assembly GCA_902141385.1). Classification (NCBI taxonomy): domain Eukaryota; kingdom Metazoa; phylum Arthropoda; class Insecta; order Phasmatodea; family Timematidae; genus Timema; species Timema californicum. The sequence goes on along the minus strand of CABFOW010009361.1, from coordinate 8,406 downwards.
ATGTTGGAGAAATGACTCTGATAATAGTAATATTTGTATGTTGCAGAAATGACTCTGATAATGGTACAATGTGTATGTTGCAATAATTACTCTGATAATAGTAATATCTTTATGTTGCAGAAATGACTCCGGTAATGGTACAATGTGTATGTTCATAAATGACTCTGATAATGGTACAATGTGTAGGTTTCACAAATGACTCTGATAATAGTAATATATGTATGTTTCAGAAATGAATCTGATAATAGTACTATGTGTATGTTTCAGAAATGACTCTGATAATGGTACAATGTGTATGTTGCAGAAATGACTCTTTTAAAAGTACTATGTGTATGTTGCAGAAATGACTCTAATAATAGTATTATGTGTATGTTTCAGAAATGACTCTGATAAAAGTACTATGTGTATGTTGCAGAAATGACTCTGATAATAGTACTATGTATAAGTTGCAGGAATGACTGTTATTGTAATATGTTGTGCTTATCTGGCATTAGTGACTGTGATTATAATCTATTGTTTGTGTGGTACAGGAATGGCTGCGTATGTCCTTAGTGGAGCTGGAAAGGAATGCCCCCCTCTGCCGGGAGATTAGGGACTTCTTGGCTAAGGCTGCCCCTTGTGGGCCCCCCTACCAACAGTGGTGCACTGAGATACGCAACGAATTCCCGTCCTTGGTGAGCCGTTTTTTAATCTTACATTTTATTTCAGTAACACATTTTCTACCTTATCTCATTTTATGAGCTGGCCGGCTGGTCTGGATATAACAAGCATTCTTGAGAAGTAAATCATTTGTAACATCTTTAAATAATTACTCTACACCTTTGTAAAAATACATGGTCTTAGTCCGAAAATGTCTCTGCGACCAAGTCCATGTATCATAAAGTCAACAAAATATCTTATTTCCCTTGTACCAGTGGACAAAGATGCAAATGTTCCAGCCAGTCTCATATGATCATTCTATTCGTTGGGTGGAAGGTTAAGGTGGAAATTACGGGGAAGTTGTTTTTTTTCTAAATGGTTTCTCATTCCCACATAACTCGAATATGGGTAGACCCCTAAAATCTACCTTTCTCATTTATATCCCGGATTGGTGTGGGTATTTAAATAACCCAGATGAATATTAAAGAGACGCAAGTTCCTTCCATCTTCAACCTTTGAATAGTTAAGAATCAAATAGCCAAAGCTATCATTTATGTTTTTAGTGAAGATTACTCCACCTATATATCATATTCTGAAAATTGAAAAATAACACCTGGACACGGGAATCAAACCCGGGACCTTTGGCTTAGTACACCAATACTTTAACCACTGAGCTATCCAGGAATTGTCCCGTGCCCATGGTCATTTCTTTTGATTCTTAAATATGCAATCCCTTACAATTATAATAATTGTACATGTGGCAGCAATAAGCCAACTATCGAGTCGAAGGTGGCTGCATTATCTGATAGCTGGTGATCTTAATAAAATCACACATTTGTAGCTGACGATTTTCGTACGTCCATCATAGACTCTGCCTTAAAATATGAGAGAAGAATGACTATGAGTACGGGACGATTCCCGGATAGTTCAGTGATAATAAATGAGAATTTTTAAGAAAATGCACAAATAGTCTCTTATAGTGGGAATGAAAATATAATTAATGACTCTTACAACACCTTATAAGGATTTGAATCGAGTTTTGCTTTAAATTCAATTAAATTACATTATTTTAGGTAATTCACTATAGTTTAACACTTGTCAAACTTTTTGTTTTGTTTTATCAGTGCGTCTTACTATCCGTTTGGGTTACACGCTTATGTGCTAATTACGCTGGTGTGTTAGGTATGAAGAAGGTTTTATTTAGAAGAAGTGTAGCCGCATTTGCATGGAAGGAAAGCTTAAAACCATTTAGTAAAAACCACCCTCAGTACACCCGACCGAGATTCGAACCTTGAGATCCACGTAATCGACAAGTCTACTGCAAAAGTAATATTTTAGTCCATGTGGCCACCGAAGTGGGTAGGTCAAATATAATAGTTTGTTAAATATTGTGAATTTAAATAAGTTTGTTTGAAAAATTAATCAGTTTTTCTGTGCTCCATTCTGTAACCTCTCAATTTATAAGAAATAATATCGTGGTAAGTGCTAGATACAATTTTCTTTTCAAGGTTAGAAAATTGTGCATTATATTCCCCTAGTTAAAAATATAATGACATTCAAAATATAATAATTGTGGACTTTTTTTAAACTGGGCTAGAACTGAAAAAACTACAAAATAAAAAGATCTGGCTGTGAGAGAACTTACCCGCAATGTAGGGCTTTGAGTATTGGATTTGTTCTGAATAGTTTCAAATAATTTACATAGAACTAATAAACTTTGCTCGCAAAATACAATAGTAACATCTATGATAGTTGCTCTTATTGTTTAGTTCTGAATATGTTTAGTTTTAGATGTATAAAATAAAGATGTGTTGATTGTATATTATATTCACAGTCAAATACACAGAACATTTAATAATACAGGACAAACTGAATTATTTTAAAAAAAATCTTCAATAGTAAGGATTTTTGAAAATTATCTTTGTAAGATTTTTTTAAATACTATATATAAATACATAATAATTCGTTCCCATATCCTCATATTTAGTTAGTAAAACTAACATGTGTATCTTTATATTAAACCAGTAAACCCTTGCGAAACTTTCACGCGTTAAACCTTTCCCTCCCCCCTCAAAAAAAGATTTTAGTCTTTTGTTGCGTTGTTGAAATTAAATACTCAGCGAAGTGTATACACAAAATAGCAAAAAGAGTTTATTAATGAGAACGTATATTCAATTTATAATACCTCTTTATATACAATATTTGATGTCCAAATGCAATCATCTTGAATTTATATTTTTCTTTTAAGTTAAATTTTAAACAAACAATGCGTTTTAACGTAAACATTGAGTATGCCATGTCAGAAGTCGGTAAAAAAATCATATCCACTGATACCTTATTCATCGCTTTAGGCTTTGTATTAGTTGAGAAAAAGGGATGTTGACAACAGAAATAATATAATTATAGGATAGCTAGGTCCTCACAAATCCAACCAAAATCTAATCCACCACTGGAAATTTAGTCTTTTGTTGCGTTGTTGAAATTAAATACTCAGCGAAGTGTATACACAAAATAGCAAAAAGAGTTTATTAATGAGAACCTATCTACAATTTATAATACCTCTTTGCATACAATATTTGATGTCAGAATGCAATCATCTTGAATTTATATTTTTCTTTTAAGTTAAATTTTAAACAAACAATGTATTTTAACGTAAACATTGAGTATGCCATGTCAGAAGTCGGTAAAAAAATCTTCTCCACTGATACCTTATTCATCGCTTTAGGCTTTGTATTAGTTGAGAAAAAAGGATGTTGACAACAGAAATAATATAATTATAGGATAGCTAGGGCCTCACAAATCCAACCAAAATCTAATCCACAACTGGAAAAATTAGTGGCTGATATTTAGCACGTATAAAACAAACATGAAATTCAAAGAACATAAAATTCCAAAAATTTAAGATTTTGAATCTCAATCATTATGTAGCCTTCGTTTAACCTGATAGGTAGCAAGTTTTCCTTGGATAGGTCCATAGAATAGCCCAGCAAGGTACTTTTTCAGAGTAAATGGAATGTAAACTTTGCTTACGTTGAAAGCTTAGCCGTACCTTGATGTGATCCACTATGAATAACTGCATCATAGTTGAAATAAGCAAGGTAATATTGTTACCTTTCAGACTGAATGAAGTGTACACTGCGTTGATACCTTTTAGAATGAACTAAATGTACTGTCCGTTTACCTTGAAAGTTGGCAACGTAATGTACAATCCACTTAATCTGAAAGGTAGCAGTCTTACCTTGACGAATTATACTATGACCCTATCCTATAAGCTACGCCTTAGTAAAATAATGCAAGATAGGCTTGGTACCTTTACAGGGTAGAGGAAGGGTAGCCATCATATAAGAATAGTACAACACAAATTCTGAGCCTCGTCAATTTAAGATGATTGGGGACAGCAGAGAGTAATTATTAACTTGCATAAAATTATAAAAATGTTCATAAAAATAGTCCTTATACATTCAAAGAGAAATAACTTTCAAAGATAAAACAAAAAATTTGCAAAATTTTTAAAAAAATTGCAAAATTTAAAAAAAATCTTAGTAAAATAGTAAATTAAAATACTTTGATAGCAATTAGTTTTCACTAACAAAAAGTAAATAAAAAATTGTAAATTCTATCATTTAAAATGTGTTTAAAAAAACTTGATCGCTTTAAAGTCTTAGATATGAAAGGAATAAATTCAAATTTTATTAAAATCTCAAAATACTTCCAGAAAAATAAGTTAAAATTAAAAACTTAGTTTGCAGATGATAAAAATATAAATCTAATCTATTTTGATTATTGTTGTTTAGGCTCTAGAAAATGAACTGGCATTTTAGAAAAATAATTCAATTTAGACATACTGATTTGATTTTCACACCATAAAAATTCGTTAACTATTTCAACTAAATTTAACAACCATCAATTAGTAATTTTCAAATAAGCCTGAATGCATTATTAGTGTGCTGCTTTTAGGCTAACATTATTGTACAATTTGTTTGTATTCATAAATAGCTTACATCAATATATAATATGTTTCATAATATAATCTCTAAATATTTGGTATAGATTAAGTAAAGTTAGATAATTTTCTGCTATCTCCCTTTTCAGAACCGTGATCCGGATTTGGAGAGTGGAGATGACCTTGAGGAGACTGACCGAGAGTATTGCCAGGTAGGTGCTACCAGCTTTACTCTGTACATACAAGTACACTATGTGTGTTTGTGTGTGTGTGTNTACACTATGTGTATTTGTGTGTATGTGTGTGTGTGTGTGTGTGTGTGTGTAGGTAGTGGTGAAATGGGGGAAATTGTTAAGTAGTTGCTACCATCTCTATTCTGTACCAACCAGTGTTCTATATTCTATACTGCATGGACATAAACACACACCTTGTAAAGGACCAAAGCGTGACGCTAAAGTTTTCTGTCTGTTTGATTCTTAGGGGACAGATATAACTGTTTCTTTGGACGTTCTTGTGAAAAAACATGTATCTGGTTCATAAAAACTGTTATTGTTTGAAAAGAGTGAAATATTATATCACACTTTGGTGAATGATCATGTACATTAAATTATATACAATTCAGTTTTACAGACAATAGTGTGCAAATACGAGTAGAATCTTTTATATATTAAAATATTTAGCTATCACCCATGTCGTTTACATTCTACAATAAAATATTAACAGTTGGTTATAAGCTTAACTATTTATGTAAGAATAAATTAAATAAACATATTTTAGTGAAAGCTTGATGACTATAATGGATAACTATAATGAAATAAGGTAGGTAACAACTTGAGAGAAGGAGATACCCGAAAGTTTATTTCTCTATTACACAAGTGTTCAGACGACCGCTCGAAAATTTCATCCGTAGATATCCATCAGTTAAATTATACAGTTCAATGTTTTCAACAAGACTATGGGGGGATCACTGCCATCTGAACTGTATTCCTATACGTAAATTATTTTGGAAGGGGGGGAGGTGGAAAAGCTTTCCCAGGTAGGTGCTGCTTTCTCTACTCTGTTCCGACAAGTAAACTCTGTGGGGAAGTATCGACAGGTAGGTGTCGCCATCTATACTCTGTTTTGACAAATAGATTATAGGTGGACAAAATGGGACCAATATTTGAAACTCAATAAAGTATAGCTATTACTTTGATCCACTTTGTTTTTCACGATTTTCAGAAATAAAAATAGTTTTCTACAATATATTCGTCTAATGAGATTCAAATAAATTTACCCCTCCAAATAAAAATATTTTAAACTAGATACGAAAGGTATAGAAATAGTGGTTCCCAAACCATTTAGAATCATAATCTCTTTGTTTTAATCAAGTCATCACTACTCTATAAATAGAACTATTCAGAATAGCAGATTGCGCTAACTTTTATTTTTATTAACGTTATTAATGATGTTTTTGAGAACCCCAAGGGGTTGGGAAAAATTATTATTGTTTCAATTATTTTATTTTTTTGTATAATGTATGTAAATAGAGATTAAGTGAGATGAATAAAATACTAACGAAAACAGATTGCGCTACCCATTAGAGGAACTAATTACACAACATTCAAAACCCCGCTTCGATGGCTGCAAAGTGGGGGGACTGAGGATGTTTGTCCCTAAATGGTTTTCTATTCTCCCTCACGCAAATGCGGTACACTTTCTTTAAATTCAACCATCCTCATTCATAATACATTAGCGTAATTAATACGTATGCGCAAAGCCCGAACGGGGAAAAAAGGGACGGAACAGTATCAACATCCAATTTAAGTTATTTAATTATGTTTTAACACTGCGTCCTACTACCCATTCGGGTTATACTTCTGTGTACTAATTACACCAATGGTTTAGAAATTAGGAAAGTTTAATTGATTGGAAATGCACCCGCATTTGCGTGAAAGTAGAGGGGGAAAACCAATTAGGAAAAATCACCCTCAGTGCACCCAACTGGGAATGAACCCTGATCTCCCGTCTTCGGTAGGCTAACCTAACACAAGAGTTAGACCACGGGGCCATCGAGGCGGTCTTTAATTTAATTAATTTAATAGGAGTTTAGTATCCACCCCCTCTCCAACAGCCCCTGCAACCCCCTTGTCTCTTAACGCCCCTTAGGTGATGCCCCTACCTCTTAGGGGGGGGGGGGACCTCACTTTGGGAGCCTCTGAAGTAGAGGATGCCATTAATAACTACCAAATTATTATTTTGATGATTTTATGACTACGCGGTTTATTGTGCTCTGGTCTACGTTCTCACTAACAACTCTGGACTTATAGTAGGACGTAGTTTTGCAGAATTTGTTTGAGACGATATAGCAAAAAAATTCAGATATGCCAACCTATGCAAAATTTCACTAAATTTAAGTAAATCTGACAGTGTTAAATGTGATATCCACGGATCACATGGCATGGCGAATGGATACTTGAATTTAAAAAAGTAGATTTATAAAGTTTGTAATTTGTTAATTAAGCTTTTCCCAATGATGGTGTGACAATACCGCATAAGATTCACAATATTACGTAACACGTTTAACATGTTTTAAATTTTTACTTTACACCAAACAAGAATGTATTTATTATATTCCGTAACCATTATGATATGACGTAAAGTTTAACATATAATTTAATATATTCCGAAACCTTTGAAATATCATTTACAGTTCAACCAAGAATGTTATATATTCCGTAACGATTCAGGTATTATGTAGGGTCAAACTCTTAATGTAAAATATCCTTTGACCATTCCGAGATCGCGTACTTTCCAACCAAGAATGCAATATATTTTGTACCCAAAATATATATATCAGCTATTAGCGTGCGTTTTGTTTGGTGAATGTCTTGTGAACGGTACTATACTATGATAACAACAATACATCGTTAGCAAAGTATAGTGTGATAATTTAGATAGTTCAAAAATCACACAACTGATTCACTTTATTATATAATACAGTTAATACTGTGAGAATATTGAACTACCCAAATTATCCCTCTCAACTTTACAAACGACTGATCAAGAAGAAATGACAAACAATGCATATACATAAAGGTGTTGGGGAGTTAGCAATTATACCGATTACAGTTAATATTAAATTGTAATTTTTTACTTCTAAGTTCAAAGTTTTTTAATTAGTGAAAAAAGAAGAATGATTTAGTTTTATGACGGATTATTGAACTTTTAAAACCTTGGATAGTAATATTTTATAATTACTATATATTGTACCTTCATAAAACTTCGGGTGGTGCTGACAAAGGTATTTATTAGCCTACTACCTATAAATGAGTTCATGTTGCTACCTATCAGTAGATGTTTAGGCCCTGTATGCTATAAGACGTACTGTCCCAGGTTAAGTTTGTTTGTAAGTAATATGCTGAGTTGTGTGTTTAGAATGTGCACGTTGAATATTCCAGCAACAACAAAAAATTAACATTTTTGAAACTCTTCTGGTTATTTTAAATGGTTCCCTTTTCTTCTTTCCTAGTTTCTGAGCTTTTTATCACGCTGACAAGTTGTTTCTATTCATTTGAAAACTTCAAACCCTTTACTTCCTCCCCAGTTTCTCTAATTATTACTAAATAATTTTAAATTTTGAAGACTTATTTGGTTATCTGGAGTTGTCCTTATATCTGCCACCCAATTTTAATTTTCTACCGTCCTTAAAAGCTATTTTTCTGATTATACCCTCCTCCCTTCCCTTATTTCCCTGAGTTCAATTTAAAAATGTGAAATTTTCATATCCTTCTGATTATTTAAATTAGTCCCTTTACATGTCTACCAAATTTTAATTTTCTACC
>CABFOW010009358.1:0-14240 GCA_902141385.1 Timema californicum | reverse complement strand
TTACCACGCATAAGCTTCTCTACCTCTAGTTTATTAAAGAACGGGGTTTGCGTTTCATTAAAATAAGGTTTTATGTTTTAATCAAAGCTATGAAAAGTGTTTAATATGAATAATTAGTTTATAATGTGTGTGTGTCAGAACTTTTATCCTGTTCACTTTATGTATTTCATCAAAACTTAAATAAAATATCCTAAGAAACTTTCACAGCTTGAAGGTAAACAGAAGACAAGGTGAAGGTAGACTGAACCCTTAACTGGGAACATTATTGACGCGGCATCATCTGGTAGACGTGAAAAGGGCTACTTTGTATGTTCATTGCTTGTGGCAGGATTACACAGCAAGTCTACCTCCATCCTTGTTATATCTTTCGTTCTCTGCGGCAGATGCTGAAACCAGTCCCAGCGTTTATACTTGGCAAGATTTCCTTTGACGTCTCATGGCATCTACCACTTTCTCTCTCGACTGGCAATCTTTAAACTACCCTTGTCAATGTTGTTGTGGGTGAGGGAATCGTACCCTTCTCCATATTTATCTTCTTCACTTCTCTTAGTAGTCAAACATTCTCCGTCTCACCCTTGACTCGTGTGATCAATATTTTTATCGGCGAAGGGAGACGAGAAATCTTTTAATTCCTTTTTTTCGTCTCAAAAGCATGTCAAGTTTTTAAATAATAAACTCCCGATATATATATATATAGATTCTGGTAGGAAGAGCAGTATTTGACAGTTTCAAAAACAATGTTTATATATGCATACGTCAAATAATGTAATACCCGCTTCGGTGGCCTCATGTTCTAAAACGATATTCTCGTAAGAAACTACCGAATGGGGAGACCGGTCGGGTCGGGTGTACTGAGGGTAGTTTCTCCTAATTCCCTCCACGCAAGTGCGGGTACACTTAATCTAAATAGAACCTTCCTATTCTCTGGAACATTAGTGTAATTAGTACGTAGCAGGGGCCTGCGAGATTGGGTTTTTAATTCGAGACGAACTCGAGTCAAGTATTTCTCAAAACTCTCGAGCTAGAGTCGAGTTAGAGTATATTCATAATTTTAAAATTAAAATAGTATATTTAAAAGAATATGTTTAAAATGTCACCAGTTTAAACAAAAATAAAATTTGAATACCCCATATGTAAAATGATATATTTTAAAAATATATAAGAACAACACATGTTCTTAAAATAAGAATTAACTTAGACTAATTTTGAAAAATAGTAGTCTAAATACTTTTGGAGAAAAGTTTAAAATTTGTAACATTGGTTTTTAAATCGAAATAACACTTTAATAAAACATGATTCTAAAATAATTACCACACTCAAATAAAAATTGAAAATTATAGGTTTTATAAAAATATGACTCTAATAAAATATTTTTATTATAAATAGACCTACATATTTGCACTGATAATTTCATATCTCAAATAGTTTGGAGATGTGATAAAAAAAATAGAGTTAATCTATCAGACCGGAACATTTCAAGTCATTTTGGCGAAAAAATGAGAGAAACTAGTTTGTTTATAATATCGATCAAGGCTTGGAAATGAAATTTAATCAAACTCGTTAGAACCGATTTTGAGAAAATCTATTTATTTCTCTTTTCATCCTTCAGTAAACTACCCTTAATTTGAGGGTTGGATATCCCATTCCAAAAACCCTCGGGGCAACCCTATGAAAACTCTAGATAGCAAGTTTTAGCCCGATCGGTAAAATAGTTTAGGCTCTACTCCGAGGTACAGACAGACAAACGGACGGAAATTCAAACACCACCTTTTCGGATTCGGGGGTTATGAAACGTCAAATTTAATCAAAATATCGAGTTAGATTTTTTTTAACGATCACAATACTTTCTCTAGCTGTAAGATAGCGAGAAAGTGAAAATCTAACGCTAGATGTTGATGGAGGTCGACGTTTCATGACCCCCGAACCCTCAAGAGTGGTCTTTGCAATGCCGTCTGTCTGTGTGTCTTTTCAACCCTAATATGTTTAATAAAGGGCGAAAAGAGAAAAAATCGATTTTCTCAAAATCAGCTCAAACTATTTTGATTAAAACTCGTATATAGGCGTTGATTGAGATTATAAATAAAATGGCAATTTTCATTTTCCCATGAAAATTATTTTTAAGGAATTTTATAAAAGTGGAAATTCCTCTATCTCCGCAACTATTTGAGATACTAAATCACGTATCATTGCAAAACTATACTACTATTAAAAATAAAAATAAACTTTTATTCAATGTATATCTTTATAAAAACAACATTTTCTGCAATATTGGCAAATACAGCATTACAATTTTGTGAGCTTTGGTTGTACAAAGATACTACTTAAGTTTTAACGCAATAGTTATCCTTTGACATATTATTATTAGCACAACGTCTTACTACCCGTTCGGGTTATACGCACTTATGCTAATGTTGTAATGGTAGGGTGATTGTGAGATGAAATGGAGGACCTACAGTTTAACGTGGGATCCGAACCATGGTGGAGGCCTGGCATTGCATACATTCACAAGATGTCTTGTCAGAGGTGAAGAAAGGCTTTGGCAATCAGTTAAATCTGTGCCAGGACCGAGAATTGAACCCCGGACCCCGAGCACAAAGTCCGACACCTTACCCCTAGACCACCAGGTCACCCTAATGACATAGAGTAAGTAAATAAGTAAGTCTTTCAAAAGTTGATGTTCTTTTTCCCTTAACCTCTTAAGCTTAGGTGACCTGGTGGTCTTAGGGCTAAGGTGTCAGACTTATATGCTGGCGGCCGGGGTTCGATCCTCGGTCCCGGCACAGATTTATCTGATTACCAAACCCCTCCTTCACCTCTGACAAGACNCGGCACAGATTTATCTGATTACCAAACCCCTCCTTCACCTCTGACAAGACATCTTGTGAATGTGGGAAATGCCAGGCCTCCACCGTGGTTCGGATTCCACGTTAAACTGTAGGTCCTCCATTTCATCTCACAATCACCCTACCATTACACATTAGCGTAAGTGCGTATAACCCGAACGGGTAGTAAGTCGCGGTGCTAATAATAATAATAATAATAATCTTAAGCTTAGTACACACTTGGAAACATTGTTGGCTAACTGTTTCACAACTGATGGCCAACATGGGAAACAGATTGCCGGCAAACAGTAAAGAAACATTGTTTCGCGTCCAGACTATAATGTAGAAATATTTGTTTCCCGTCCAGAGTTCAGTTGAGTGAACGCTGTATGTTTAGGGGGGTGTTGCTACGGTTTGTGCATTGTATGTAGCTATGAGCTGTTCAAGACAGAGAAGAGGAGAAAGGTGGTGAGTTAGTGTTAAATTTCATTAACTGAGAAGTGTCCACTTATTTTATTAAAAACATCCTATATTTTACACGATTTTTACAGTTCTCAATTGTCACATCCCCAAACAGGGGATGAAATATTATTTCAATCAGTTCCACAGTTCTTCCGGCTGACCACTACATGAGACAAGGAGATATCAGTAACTGATGTAGACTACTCGGAGTGAATAGCAGAGTCAGATCGGCCCACGTTGCTTGTTGTCGGAAATGTTGGCCAACATTGTTTCTTGTAACCCATTTGAAGTGAATCACAAGAAACATGTTTTACTCGCTGGGAAACACAAAGGAAACATTAAGAAAATTGCCCACTGTTGGCCCACTGTTTCTGAAACAAGGGCAACATGTTGGCAAACAATGTTTTCTAGTGCGTACTAGCTTAAGGGAAAATATTTTTACAACACTGATCCGTCTCTATAATTTTAGACTCGATAGTTAATATCTACCTTATTTATTGGTCTAAATTTATAATTGAGGAATTTAATAGCAATCCGATTACCTATAAGATGTTTAATCCCCTGATAAAATGTCGAGAATTTTAACCGGAAGTCGAAATTTTAATACGAAATGTTGGCCCTTATTGACCCGATATCGATCTCTTTTATTGGTCTAAATATACATATTAGGACTTTAATTCTTTAAAAATAAAGTTATAAAATTTAAAACTGGTAGTCAAAAAATGTTTTACGTAGTATAGTGCAATTTTTGCTCGGGTTTGTTAGTGTGTATTATTTTGTTTCACGTATATCACGAGTTTTGAGTAAATATCTTCATTTTTAAACATTGAAGGGAGAAAGTCCACGTGGTGTTCTACATTATCTATATACCAGATTTTTGTGAACTGGGTGGACCAGATTTTTGTGAACTGGGTGGATCAGAACAGATTTAAATTCACTTAACGTTGTTTTTCGTCCTTTTTAAAAAAAAATAATTTAGGTTTTTTGTATAAATTTTTTGGGACTGTGTTATTATTATTTATTTTTTTTTGCTTCAATGCTTATGCTCTGTCTATATATTTATTTTCGTTTGCATGTAAAAGAAATTCTTCAATTTCATATTTTAATAAAGAAAGAACCATTTTCTAAATTACACTCCCTCACATATGCAATATAGATATATTTTGAAAAAGTAAGTTAACGAAGCGTGTGACCTTATACATGATGACGCGATCCCCCTCGTAACCAGTAACCCAACAAAGTTTATGAGGACGAGGCGGAGGGTGGGCGCCGATGAAATGGATACAGCCAGCACCCGGTCTCCAGCCTAGAATAGAAAAACAATCTGGAGTTGGCGGTGAAGAGGGAAACGCGGCGATTTATTGAACGGCAGGGCGCATCAATCACCCTCCCCCCTCCTGGCTAAATGGGCTGCAGTTTATCCCTTCTAGTAGTGGCATGACGGTGTGATCTGAGGCCCACTCTAAGGAACTGCCAGATGGATTCAGTGAATAAATGGTGCTACTTTCTAACACTTGATGGATACATTTCTTTCTCTTTACATTTTACAAGTTCACGGGGGTAGCTGACGATTCCATCTTCCACCAGCGGTGACGTATCTTGTTTTAAATCATGATGCATTTTATATATATTTTATCCTAACTTTTAGATTATAATAATAACCACCCTAACAAAACCCAACCTTTAATTATTTATTGGTAAGCGCATGAAACGTTGAGCTTTGTTCGCTATAACATATATTTATGTCCATTATTACGTTGGAGTGTATAAAGTGGAATTGAACTAAATTAACACTTACTTGCTTACTCTATGGCATTAGGGACTCGAAAGATAATTACCGCATTTACAATAGTACGCTACCTATCCCTATCTTGAGCTAGTTCTATCCTTGTCCACTTCATTACACCCTACCCCTATCTAGAACTAATTATATCCTGTCCTCATTACACCCTATCCCTATCTTGAGCTAGTTCTATCCAGTCCACCTCATTACACCCTATCCCTATCTTGAGCTATTACTACCCAGTCCACTTCATTACACCCTACCCCTATCTAGAACTAATTATATCCAGTCCTCATTACACATATCCCTATCTTGAGCTAGTTCTATCCATTCCACCTCATTACACCATATCCCTATCTTGAGCTAGTTCTATCCAGTCCACCTCATTACACCCTACTCTTTTCGGTTTATGGGTGTTTATTTCTAAGAAACTCTAATATCCTGCTCCGCTAACTTCTGTCCCGTGGTCTATAATATAAGGGTGAATTTCCTATTTCATCTGTGGCTTCTGGACGGCGTGGAAAGACACTTACATATTCGGTAATTATAGGATTGAGATCATATTCAAATGCTACTTACTTTATGTTCAAAGGATGAATGCTATAGTAATTGGCTGCCTTGTTTTTCGAATCTTATGTGTATATTTTAACGGAATGGAGCTATTTACATTTTGCTTCGGACAGCTATGATTCAAATGCAGACTTTTTCAAAGTTATTTTATTTTGATATGCAATTAAAAGTGGTGGTTTGAAAAAAAAATGCTCTGGTTGTTTGCAATCCCCTAGTAAATCGTCTAGATTATTATTATTATTAGCACCGCGTCTTACCACCCGTTCGGGCTATACGCACTTACGCTAATATGTAGTGTTAGGGTGATTGCGAAATTAAATGGAGGATCTACAGTTTAACGTGGGATCCGAACCATGGTGGAGACCTGGCACTTCACATATTCACAAGTTGTGAATAATACACGTCTAGTTAGAGGTGAAAGAAGGGGTTAGTAATCATATACATATGTGCCGGGACCAAGGATTGAGCCACGGTCCCCCAGCACAGAGGTCTGACACCTTACCCCTAGACTGCCAGATCATCCTGTCGTCTAGATGATTGCATAGTTTTCATGTATATTTTTCAGAGCTACAAAATTATTACATTATAAAAATATCAGACTCGGGTGTAATATATATTATATTATAAATTTCAGCACTGCTTAATCTCTTACATCTACAACACACAGGAGCATACACATAATTTTGTACTTAAGTTAGATTAATAATTTACTTTTCTCTAACACCACTTAATTTTCGAAAGCGCATGAATTAACATGGATTCGCTGTAGTCTTGAATATGCACAGTACCNAAGTTAACCTCCAGGGCTCAAGTAGCCCGCGTTTACGGTACTTATTTTGGTCACTCTTGGTCCTTTCTTCACTTGATAAAATGTGGACATTTCACAAACAAGATAATATTTTTCTTTAAAAAGTTATTCTGCTCCACTGATTTCTTTATAGCCTAGTACATGTTTTAATTGGGCCTCGATGTCCTTTTGGCGAAGCTTCGTTCTGAATTCATCAAAACAGCCTCGTGACCCTTTTAAACGCTTGTTTCATCCTACACAGTTTGTTCACGTGAAGGACTGGTTCACTTTGATGCCACCATTCTGTTTATACAAGGTCCATCTCTCAAAACATGAATACGGCCACACAGGCAGAGGATGCGAATTTTCTCGTTCAACCGCGGAGAAAAATCGCTTCCTATAACTCAATTCTCTGTTCTCGTGACTTTTCTTTTCACCTTTTAGTTTGTTTGGAACTGGGACAACAGGTGCTGTTCATGTGCGGGATGCGAATGAAGCTCCTCTTTATTTATGGGACTCGCTCTTTTGTAATATGTTCAACAGTGAGCGCAACAAAAGTTGATCTTGGTTTGTACCTTTGGCCCGTAGACTAGGACTGTAGCGCAAAGGGGGTTTATATATGACGTTACACTTGGCCTGTTTCAGTATGTCACGCTCAGATCATGTTAGTTTCAACCTAACTACCTATACACTGTGCCTAATGACGTCACGCTGACGTTCTGTGTGCAGAATCTATCTCTAGGCGATCAAAGCCAACATATCTGCATGCTCTTACACTTGTAATATGATTAATATAGTTCGCTATGATGTGTCATAATGCATGTTACGTCGGTATTTTAATTTGGAGAAGTAATTAATTATTTCTTGACTGGTTTTACACTAAATCTTGTTTGGGTGGACATTGAAAGTTGTCATCCAGCAAAGTACACGGGTTTGTTTGCATTGACTATATCGTGTTTTCCTTAGTAATTGTTGTGAACAATCAGTGGCTGAACAGAAATGTTTATAAAACTTTTTATTTTAACATAGATTTGGAAGATAATTTCCGCCTCACTTTTCCAAATACTAGAAATCATGGAAGCGGACGTTTCAACCGAAACAACGAGCTCCTGAATAATCATTTGTCCTTGAAGTTACCTACACCTATTTCTAGCAGGGCCTGATACGTCGGTGGTGCTAGTTTGATCATTATTGACTTTAAAAAAAATAACTTCAAGTCACTCCCCAAATTTGTTAAGTCAACTCTAAACATGGTCAAAGATGAGATTTAGATTTAATTTGGCTGTAGTAAACCTTTTTGAATTCTAAAAACAACCTTTTGAGGGGATATTTTGAACCTTTAGATTGATAGTATTTACCAAGTGGTATTTCATTATTTTCAAAATTTCAGAACTTGTCAGTGAGAAAAGTAACACAGTAGTTGTATGAACTCGCTTCGGTGGTCGAATGGTATCAGGCGTCGCTCTCGTTTTCCCTAAATGGTTTGCCATTAAAGCCATGAAAATGTGGTTACACTTCTTCTAAATTCAACTTTTCCTACCCCTCGCATAATGTGTACATATTTGTACATCTATAACCCGAATGGGTAATAAGATGCGGTGCTAAAAATAGATATACGTTAAATCTCGATAATGGGGTAGGGATACTAGGAAGGTATCATTTAGAAGAAATGTACCCATATTATCGTGGAGGAAGAGAAGGAAACGACTTATTAAAACACCCTCAATACACCCAGCTGGTACTCAAAGCTCGAACTCCCCGTAGCGGCACGCAAGACTAGACAAGCCTGACATTAGTCCTCCTTCCCACGGTAGCAGGTTAGTACTAGTTGTTTTTTAACACCACGTCTTACCACCTGTTCTGGCTGTAGAAACATGTGTGTAGTGATTTATCCGCGGATTAGAAAGAGCTCCACCGGCGAGAGGGAACATGTTATCTACATGATGTACATGCTGGGAATCTGCTTTTGATTCGAGGCGCCGCTTGTTCTCGAGCGGTTCATCATTGTCTGTATACCCGTGAAGACATTATCAGGGAACGTAACAAGTCCATCACACCACTTACTTAGCTCTTGATCGACTCTTGAATTATCGTTATGTAAGGTAGTCGCCAGTAATCATAAAATGAAATTAATTGTTTCTATTATTTAATTTCGAAGTGAATCGAAATATTTATTCTCAACGCAGAAGCTATTGATTCTTAAGAGACATGGTTCAAATTAACATACCTTTACCCGTTTCTTTATCTGATTACCAAACCCTTCCTTCACCTCTGACAAGACATCTTGTGAATGTGAGGAATGCCAGGCCTCCACCGTGGTTCGGATTCCACGTTAAACTGTAGGTCCTCCATTTCATCTCACAATCACCCTATCATTACACATTAGAGTAAGTGCGTATAACCCGAACGGGTAGTAAGACGCGGTGCTAAAAAAAATGCATACCGTTCAACCTGTAAGTTAGCAAACTTACCGTAAATTATTCCACTGTGTTTTTTAAGCACTGCTTATTACTACCCGTTTGGGCTATACGCCCATGTACTATTTACGCTAATGGGTTAGGGACTATGCAGGCTTAATTTATAGGAAATGCACCCACATTTGCGTAAGGAAAAATGGTAAAACCATTTAGGAAAACACTTCAGTTCACCCGACCGGGATAATACATACATACATGCGTACATATGTATGTAGATATATAGTATCTGAATTCATAAATCCGGAAAGACAAACTTGAGTTCTCAAAGGTGCTTGTGTACCCAAACTCATCCCCACGGAAGATTATTTCTGAAATACCTGCACCGTTAAGCACTCAGACAAGGGTGTCATTATCGTCTTGTCTGCTTTGCTATGTATAGGATGGTAAGGTTCAATTCTCTACCGGTTATACTGAAGTGTTTTTTCATAAGTGGTTTCCCACTCTACCTTCATTTAAATGTGGGTACACTTTCTTTGTATTCTATCTTGCACACCCGAATATACGAATGTTCTAGAATATTCAACGTGCGCCAAAACAAGTTTTGATTCAAGGAACAAAACACTCATCAGCCTTTCTTCATATTCATCCTCGTAACTATCATGTCGGGTCTTTGGGTTTTCAGGAGATTATTTTTTTCAACACTTGAAGATTTTTGTTTTTCTTTGCCGCGACTGCGAAGTTTAGTACAAATTGGGCCATCAATATCCTATACGCTGGTATAAGAACCGTGAGACAGGTCGTTCGAGAATAATTAGATCCATCTATTCGTGCCGTCTTTGCTCCGTGTTAAGACGTTAAGAGCCAACATTAATAGCTTATGGAAAGAGTTGGGTTGGCGAAAATTACAAAATTGAATTATATTAAATTCATAATAAAATATTACAAGTAGCACAGGAAGAAACAAGAAATATTGTAGCAAGTAAATATTTCCCTACAGTTTTTCAAATTACAATCACAATGGCTAATGTGTCCCGATTCATGCATCATTCTTTTATCATGATACGTTTCTACTTTTTTTCTTTTAAGTATTCTGTAACTTTACAATGCTCAGTAGCGGTTTCAGTCCTTTGATGTTTGATATAATTATGTATGTGTTTTTTAATTTAAATAAAATCATCATCAAGGTTTATGAAAATTGTTGTTAATAATCTTACTAGTATGATTTTTTGCGGATCTCTCGTTCTTTTAAGTTAAGTAATAATTCCAAAAATATGTAGAATATAACATTGTTTCTTTGAGTTTATTGATTGTAATAACTTAAGTTGAGCTAAAACACGACAGTAACTACATCTTCGCGTATAATTTCCAGAAAATTACCTTAATTTAGTATCACAAGCATTAAGAATGTCGTATTTACAGTATTATTCATCGAGATAGACAGTCTAACTATACGCTCACATTTTGCCTCTAAGATCATTTCTAATTAACGAACATTAAATTATTATTATTATTATTATTATTATTATTATTATTATTATTATTATTAGCACCGCGTCTTGCTACCAGTTCGGGCTATACGCACTTACGCTAACGTGTAATGGTAGGGTGATCGTGAGATGAAATGAAGAACCTACTGTTTAACGTGGAATCCGAACTACGGTGGAGGAACATTTAATAGTTGGAGATGAGAATTCACCTCCTTTCCTTACTATAATCGGCGACTAACGGGCATTCAGCCTATCTTTTAATAATAATTGAAGATGGCCAACAAAAGAGTTACTTCTACTCTTGAAGATTTTGGACAAGGCTACTATGCCTCTTCAATATTTCTTTCAAACAAACATAAAATAATAAAGATAAGAAAGAATATAAATTATGAAAAATCTGTTGTTGACTAGATTAGGCACTCAACATTATCTCGTCGTATGCTTTCGTTACAAGGGTTGGTTTGTGATTGATAACCGGCCCCGCGGTGAAGTGGTCAGTGCACCTGGCTACAGGCTTAGGGGTCCCGGGTTAGATTCCCGGCTGGTATACTGGGTATTTTCCCTTAAAGCGAGTGATCCCAAAGGTCTTCAAGGTTTGCTAAGTTAGGCTTAAGTTAGGTTAAGACTCGCACCGGCTCTTCAACTTTATAATAACCATCATCACACCATCTTATTGAGGTTACGACATCCAGACAACCTACTGCGGTGTACCCTGGACAACGTTTGTGTCTCCAGAGCGGCTGGTAGTCTACATACAGGCCACTTGGCTGGATGCCATGTCCCTTCCGGTCACATATGCCATACGATAAAAAAAATACTACAAGGTAATAAAGTATTTCAAGTCCACATTTGACCTAATGATGATGCGAATCATACATCGAAACTAGTCCTTAACATCCTGGTTCATTAATGGCAAATTGAAAAACAGTGATAAAGGGAATACATATTCAGATAAATAAATAGTACGGCGCACCGCACAGACTTTCTCTTTTATCCTATAATAGACATTTACTAAAAACTTGTAAAATTTGTGAAACTAAAAATATACACTGTTACAAAAACATTGAGAAAAGAGGAGCACCTCTGTTCCCCGAAGGCATCAAAATCAATCTCAAATTCCTAAGTACTCCATAAAAATAAATGTTTCCTTAAAACTCAGAAACTATTTGTTTTATAAACATACACACCAGAATAAAATATGTTTAATTTAAACTTTACTACAATGTTACAACGACAAGTTATTTTGTATCTCATATAGTTCCGGATAAATGGTCAAAAGTGGAAATTGTGCTTTTATAAAGTGCTCTTAAGTCGTTCTCATGGGAAAATCAGTTACCGTTTTTGTTTTTTGTAATGTTAAACAATGTCTAGATACAAAATTTAGAGATGATTTTGAGAAAATCAATTTGATCTCTTTCTGCCTTTCATTAAATTACCCTTAGTTTTAGGTTAGGATATCTAATCGGAAAGCCTCAAGGGGGAACCTTATGAAAGATCCAGATACCAATTTTTAACCAATCGGTTAAATTATTTGGGCTCTAGTCCGAGGTACAGACAAACTGACGGCAACCCAGAAAATACTTTCTTTTTCAGGGGGTTATGAAACGTTGACATTTATCAAAATCTCCAGGTTTTCTTACGGTCACAATAATTTATCTTCGAAAGAAAAACAAATAATAAATTAATTTACATCATTTCTTTATTTAATCCCTCTATTCATTTATTGACTATCAGTGTCTATTTTACCATTTCATCTTTACGTTAACCCGTCCGGGTTGAAAGCATTATGTGCTAACTACGCTATTGAGTTATGGACTAGGAAGGTTGAATTTAGAGGAAGTGTACTCGCATATGTGGGGAGGAGAGCGGAAAACAATTTTGGAAAACCACCTTTAGCACACCCGACCGGAATTTGAACCCCGATCCCTGTCATCTGCAGTCTAGTCTAACACAAGAGTGACGCCTGAGACCATGTGGCCACCAGCTAGAATATTAAACTAAGATAAGTTCATACAGTGGCGGATCACCGTACAGGTGCAACAAGAGTGCGCCTGTGGCCTAATCATAGCCGGATTTCGTATCCAAATGGGGCTATGAGTGAGAAGAGATCTCCCAAAACCATTAGGACGGGGGTTTGCTGTTGATGTTAATGGTAAACGCTCATTTTCTCTACCTAAATGGATTACAAATTATTTATGGAATTCATGAAGTTTGTTGCATTTAAGCGATTTGTCATTTATATTAGTAGTAAACGATGTTGTTCACTCATTAGCTGAATCTACTATTGATACATTTGCTAAACTTAATACGAGAAAATCTCCACTTTTATTAATTATGATATGTAAATGCATGCCAAATTACAAATATACCGGTATTTCATTTATTCTTCTTCAAAACAATAATCAAAGTGTTAATGTACTAGACGTGTTTATTACTTACTATTTAATAATACTAATTTTAAACTACACAAGTATGTGATTTAATATATATGGGTTTTTTTGCAAAGTAATAAATTCTGTATTTTTCAATTCACGCATTTTAGCTAAACATGATTTTAAAAATATTATTTTAAATTATAATTAAAATCAGGCTGCCCTTGGGGTCCTCCAACTGTTTAATCTGCCAGATTTCTGATAGAGGCAAAGGCATTTCGGGGATCCCACTATAAACAAGGTATAAAACAATTGTACTTATAGTTATATTTATCTAGTACAGAGTTGATATATATGTATATATACATATATATGTATATATCAACACTGTACGAAATAATTATAAATACAAAAGTGTATTTTCTAGATAATTTTATCAAAAACTTTGTAACCCAAACTCTAAAGTTAGAGGGGTTCAAATACATATACAAACAAAATTAAATGTTATATAAAAAAAGGAAGATTCATCTAATAGAAGTGCGCAGTGCGAATGACTTCTTTTTTTTGTATTAAACAAATGCTGGGTACACAACATGTGCCCAGCGCACGCAACTCACTCCTAGAAGCGGAAAATAACACGGTCCACCTTCACTGAATACCTAATATTACACGAAGTGGACGACGACTTTGTAAAAAGGAGTTTGGATAATAAACATTACTAAACCTAGGGATAATAATCGATATCATTCAAAAGAAAAAAATATTTAATAAACATTTACTCTTTTTTCTTCTTCTAATATTTTATTAAATACCATGAAATAATTATGTGCATATACTATCAACGCATGGCATTATCACCTTTGAGTAAGAAAATCTCTAATATTATAGAAGATTTCTCCAATATAACACATTTCTATACTCGTTGTGAAAATACAACATACTCGTTAAATGTTCTCAAGTTCATTGTTTATACCTATGTAACAATATTATGCAAAATATTATTAAATTGTGAATGTACAGGAATACTCTAGTTATCTAACCTTCCTCAGTAAATCATTACTTAGCTAATCCTGAGACACACAAGTACGATAAATAAAATTAATAGTATATTTATCCCTGACAAGCGTAAAGCATAACTTTCCTTACATTTGAAATTTGAAACTTTCCCGCATAAATATTTACTAAATTCATATTTGCAACGCCATTCTCAAGCGACCTAAATAAAGTTAAAATGAAAATTATAACTGTCAAACTTTAATCACATTTGAAAAGTGCTGACCTAACGTTATAAATAACATTTCCACATTAATATACACTAAGCTAATATAGCAACACAACTCTCAAGCTAAATAAATAACGTTAACTTGATAATTATAACTGTCAAACTTTAATCACATTTGAAAAGTGCTGACCTAACGTTATAAATAACATTCCCACATTAATGTTTACTAAACTCATATAGTAACATAACTCGCAAGCCAAATAAATAAGATTAAATTGACTGTTCTGCAAAAGAAGATTTATACCAGAACTAAATATT
>CABFOW010009357.1:0-14240 GCA_902141385.1 Timema californicum | reverse complement strand
ATACCTGCACGTTCTATCTGTGAGTAGCCCCCAACAAAGTGGGAGAAGCTGCTTGAATAAGTATCAACTATCTGCTTTCTAGTTCAAATTAAGTACTGCAAGCAAATCTAAACAAAAATAATAAACCATTTTTGGCAAATCATTAATAACATAGAGGGGTAACAAACAAACCTTTATTTTCAGGAATTCAAAAGAAGGTTAAATTATATATACATAAATGTGTATATTATATTAGATGTATGAATTGACATTTAGATTATATATATATATATAAAAATGATTTCATCTTTAAATTTAAATGTATATATAGATAGATGGACACACATATATATAGATAGATAAATAAAAAGATAGATGGATATATAAATAACTAAATAGTGATAACTAGATGAATAGATACCTATACATTTCTTTATTTCTTCACTATCTGAAGATTTATATATTTTTCTTCCAAAATATTGCTGTATGTTGCTATAAAAAATGTTTGTCCCCATAAGTAATCAGTCATTTGTGATCGTAAAACTCAAAAATGCTCCCATTATTATGTCCAGATATTTTAAAAGGAGAAATACATCCAACAATCACTTTAGCACTTGTTGTAAGATAACAGCCTCTAGACTTAAATAAATAAACAAATAGTAGGAATTTAATATTGTTTTACACACAAAAATTACCCTATTTAAATTTAATCTTAACATTTATTTTGTGTTTATATATTTTGGAGATAAACAAACTTGTCTTGGCATTTAAACAGCTGTGATAATGTCAGTACATATTTTGGCTTTACTTCTGCCAATCATTCACNAATTACCCTATTTAAATTTAATCTTAACATTTATTTTGTGTTTATATATTTTGGAGATAAACAAACTTGTCTTGGCATTTAAACAGCTGTGATAATGTCAGTACATATTTTGGCTTTACTTCTGCCAATCATTCACACAACAATGATAATAGTGTTTATAGTAATACATTATTTCAGATTTCAACAATAGATAGCATAATGTATACATAACATTCTAATTTGTAATTTAATTTTTCTTTAATTCAGGTTACTTTTTAATATTGATTAAGAATTTGAATACTCTTCCTCTCTGCATATTTTACCCAGTATTGTACAAATCAAGGGAAACTAATATATAATTTATCGAGGATGACATTGCTTACATTTTCAACAAGAGTTTTAGCCATACATTATTGTTGCACACGAAGTATTGACACTATCATTTGTTTCACGAGAAACACAAGGTGAATGTGGTTGGAATGAGATATCTAAGAAAAGTATGTGGAACAATTCGTATGGACAGAGTCTGTAATGAATGGGTGCTGAAAGAGAGAGGTTTGAAAGGGAATCTGATAGGTCAATGTGAAAGAAGTGTCTTATGTTGGTTTGTGCATGTTGAGAGGGTGAGTTTGAGTGAAGAAGCAAATATATGAAAGTAGGGTGTACGGATCAAAAGGAAGGCTAGGCCATGTAAGATATAGCTAAATGGGGCAGAAGAATTGATGAAAAAGAGAAACATTAAGCGTTTTAAGAATAAAAGAGCATGTATGACTCGGTGTATGGATGTTGTTGAACCGAAGGAAGTATGCAAGGATAGGGAAGTGTGGAGGAAGTTAGTGAGGATGGATTAGCTACGGAGTTGTTGGTTTTTGAGCTATGTGCACAGTTTCTTGACTACCCCATAAGAGAATGGCATGATTAGGTATGTATGTATGCACTAACCCTAAATAATAATATGCACTAATTGATGTATACACTTATGTTGCTAAATGATAATAATTGCTAGCTCTGATAAGTAACCATTGTAATTGCTGTATTACTATAATTATAATATATCATGCTCATAATTTCACAAATATAATGATTCAAACTTTATTGAATAACGCAGTGCAGTGTATCAAAGGAACGCCGTAAAAACCGCATCATGGCAAATCAAGCAACAAGCAGCTTATATAGACAACCGTCACCTGGCGCGGAAGAAGCAGACAGGCTGAGAGCTCGGATAAAACACCTGAGGCATGTGTTGAGAACGTCTGAGAACCACAGAGTGCAAAGACTTAAGATGGTAGTGGTCAAGCTAAGGTCGCTCTGTCACTCTGTGGAGAGACGATATCAGGTCAGTATGAACCTACGCAGGGACCTACAATCTGTACCTAAAAGCACAAGAAACATTCTTAGAGTCTTGGTCCAAATTACTAGCTCTTATTCCATAGTGTTAGTTTATAACATGCATTGTTAGTTACTCCTTTCAACAGACGAAGGGGAGAGGAACATAGCCTAGGTCATGGTCTTTTTCAACTCACTTGGGGAAAATTGGGCCAAATTGGGCCCTGGTAATATGTTTTTCTAAAAATAATTGTGGAATGTTATTTTATATAAATCAAGATTTTCCCTGTTTTTGTCAAGTCTTTTGGTGCATCACAATATGGAAATATAGGTTTAAAATACTTATAACAGTAATGATGAAATTCTTTACTTAGTATGTTTGAAACATAACACAAAAAACCAATGTAATGTTTACAATAAAAAGCAGAATACAATTCACACTTTACATTGCTGCCATTAAACAACAAACAACATTGGTAGAGAATAATAGGACATATAGAAGAATAAATGATACAGTGCACCACACATAATTTCTCTCTCTTGAATTATAAAATAAAGACATTTACTAAAAACTTGTAAAATTTGTAAGATGAAATAATATACACTCTTGCAAAAACACTCCATTGAAGAGCAGTCATGTAATAATACACACTGTTACAGAAACAATGATAAAAGAGTGGCATCTCTGGCCACTAAAGAACATAACCATCAATTTCGTATTTCAAAGTAGGCTGGCTACTCCATTAAAAATATTTACAATCACTTATAGCTCAGAAACTGTTAGTTTTATATAAATATATTCCAGATTTAAATATTTTTAATTTTAACAGTATTACAACTTTACATCTTACTCACCTAATTTACTTCATATCTCAAATAGTTAAATGATTAAAATTAGAAAGTTCTGTTTATCTGCTCAAAATAATTTCATGGAAAAATGAAAGTTGCCATTTTGCTTGTAATGTTAAACAGCACCTAGATACAAAATTTAATCAAAATTGTTAGAGTGGATTTTGAGAAAATCGTATTGATCTCTTTTGGCTCTTTATTAAACTACCCTTAATGTTAGGGTTAAATATCTAATTCCAAAAATACCTTGGAAAGACCTTTTGAAAACCTTCGATACCAAGTTTCAACTTGATTGGTAAAACGGACAGGCAACATGAAACATCAACATTTATCAAAATCTCAAGTTCTATTTTTTTGACAATCACAACACTTCTTTCGTCAAGAGATCAAGAGACAGCAAAACAGATTAACATATACTTTGCTTTACATACATCACTGTTTCCAACCTGTGGTCTGGGACAATTTTCCACTACCAGTTGCTAGGCCATAGGACACATCATGGAGAAGAATTAAATATATCAAAGTAAAATATCTTTTCACCTTTTAGCTACATATTTGTTTACTCTACATGGAGGATTATTAATAGAAAATTGATTCGGTTAAGATTCTTTCATTAATAAAATTATGTTCTTTAAAAGTAATTATAGAATTTCCCGAAAGCGTTAATAAGATCTAGTCATGGCCGCGTTTAAGGGGAAGGGGGGAAGAAAGGGGTAATCGCCCTGGGCCTCACATTCCAGGAGGGGGCAACATTTCCTCCAAAATTTATTAAATTCAATTACAGTTATTATTCTTAATTTCGCATCAATTAGTCTACAGATAATTAACAGCAATACATATTCGCCTGGTGATAGGATGTCTTTCCAGATTCCTAAAAACCCTAACTTTATGTAATTTAAGATTTACGTTATTCAATTAATGTGTTGCAGTACAGTAGAATTCGCCACTATTGTGCTACTGCTGCCGGTCTACAGAAAATTAACAGTGCAATGGTACAAAGATGAATTGACTTATGTAACTTAATTTGTTTGCATTTATTAAAGTACAATCATTTAATGGGTTTATCAATATTCAATAAATTATGAGAAATTATTAAGTACTTAACATAAGTACTCAGTACGTATCAATATATTATAATGGCTTAATGCTAAAACTGAAACACTGCCGTACAAAGGGAGGCCTCAAATTTTTTCTTGACATGGGCCTCCCATTTTCTTAAAACGGCCCTAGAGCTAGTTATGGTTATGTTAATTATTAATAAGGTTTGGATAATTTCATCTATTTTATATAGTGTTTGGTTAAATCACGTTATTTAAATTTAGTTGAAAAATGACACCTATAAACAGGGATCAAACCCAGGATTCCTGCCTCACTTATCAACTTGCAGAGGAATGAGGTGATACGTTTTTGTTTTCTGAAATTTTAGGCACATATGGGGGGATTGGAGGGGGGTATCCAGTGCTTTTAGAAATGAATCAAGTGTAACATAAGTATGTGTTAATGTACTGACTAAATGTATACACTTTTTTATGCAAACCCATTGTCTTTCCATGCTGTGTTGTTTGCAGGGAATGTTCTATTTGCTGGGAAGACAGGTGCAAAGTATAGCTGAGTCTATGTGTGGGACCTCCCACTCTAGCATTCAGCCGCTGCTACCCTCTCTGTCACCCACACAGATGGCTCAATGGTTTCTACAGGTCCAAAGTTTGGCTGAATGGATACAAGATCATGTCACTTCCCTTCCAGCCTTGTCATCATCTATGAGGCAACATGACCACGCTAAAATGGAACAATCTGAGGTTTCTGGTGAAGCTTTGGTAAACATTGATCAACAACTAGTTCCTACAGTTACCGCAATCCCTGAATATGGTTGGAGCTTAACACTAAAAAGCTCCTCAGATAATTGTTCTAGGAACTCACTTAAGTCCCCAAAACATCTTAGTGAATGTCCATCGCCAACCTCCAAAGAACTGCATGAGCATTGCTTTACTTCGGAACTCGAAGATAACTCAAGTATTCAGTATAACAGTCATTTAAAATCTCCAAAAGGGCTGTATCATGGATCAGACAAACAGAATGAGTTTCATACAGAATCCATATCCAAAGTCATACCTAACAAATGCATTGATCCAGAACATGATTTATCAAGGGGTCACTTATACTCAACAGACTTTCCACCAGCATCCACTGCTATGAGCGGAACTAGTTTTAATTCAAAAGAAAAATTAACATGTAGCCAAACAAAAAATATAGAAAATGTACCATTATTTCAAAAGAGGTATTTATTTTCTCGAAATCATAACTTAGGTGTAGAAACAAACTTAAATATTTCCTTTAATCAAAATGATGTTTTATCACGTTCAGAGGAGAAAACTTCTCATAATGATAATGGATTTGCCTTGGAAAACATATCTAACCCTAAAATATGGTTTAACAATAATGACGAGGAAAAAAGTAACTTTGACAACCTGAGTGGTCCTGAAAATTCCAAGTCTAAATTACATTTTAGTTTAGTTCCAACAAAAAACAAAATAATTTCAAAGAGCAAAGGAAATCACGTTCCTTTTATGGACTCAATGAATGTTTCATTATTCTTAAGTAATTCAAGAATTGACACTGGCAAAAGTCAAAATGTGGGAGATCAAAATAAATATATTGTTTATTCAAAGGATATTTTAGAAATGAACCAAAGTATTAAAAATGAAGATGTTGATAGACCAACAAATTTTTGCAGCAGTAATTTAATGGATGGTGTCATCACTCGATCTATGAAGAATTCAATGCAGAGTGGACAGCGAAAAATTGATCAAGATATCAATTCTTATTTAAAGGACAAGTAAGTTACTTAATAAACTTTACAAAATACCATAGCGCATATTGAATGGAAGATATACTCATATTATTTAAAGTCTATTACTTCTGGAAGTAGAAGGGTTGTCATTTGCAAATACGCGAGGCTGAATATAATATTGTTGGAACAGACTCCTTCATTGGCTGGCCTCTGTCTACCTTGAGAACTCTTCTAGTGGTTGAGGGGGGCTAAGCAGGTCCAGACAATTCCTCAGTTGCCCACCCACCAAGGCTTGAGCCGGTGAAATCCCAGTGGTTGTGTAGGGAGAGATTCTATAATCAAGTAAGAAACTGTGTAAGGCCATGTCAAGTTTGGATGGTGGAACCTCCTGTAGGGCTGTAAGTAAACAGTGTCTTACTGTACTCACAATATTATATGCAGCATTATTGTTTCTTGGTGAAAATGGGGCTCCATTCTTCCTTAGGAATAGCTGACATTCTTCAACTGCAAAGGATGCCTGAGACAAAGTATGCTAGTTGGCCAAATCAAGCAAAAACAGGATTTTTGTTAGTCACCAACATGGACAATTTTAGAACTTGGCCACTTATTGTGAATGTCTATGATGGCCAGGCAGTTTCCCCCCCACCCCCGACTCCAATGGTCCTAGGTGATCATTGTTTTGGGAATTCCCACTGTATCAGTTCAACTTTTGGTGGTATATTCTTAGTTGTGTTATAAGCTGGACACGATGACACTAGTTCAGCGATGCCCTCATCCAGTTTTTAGACACCAAATGTGTAGGCAGGATAAAGCCTTGGCCTTGACAATGCCTAGATGAGCTGTGTTCAGTCCTTACAGTACATTGGTTTTTAGGGCTGAGGTTACAACCATTTGATATTCTCAAACACATCTCTTTCGGCATGGAGTTTATCCTCTTGTGTCGGAAGTACGATGGTAAGTCGGCCTCAAAAGCTTGTGGTCACCCATACTTTAGATAATTGATGGCTTTAATAAGAATCTGGTCTTTCTTTGTGGTGGCTAATAATTATATCTAGTCAAGTAGCAAATTCTAATTGTTGACAAAAACACTGTAAATTGTCTTGTCTACATATTCTTGAATTTTAGGTCACTCAGGCAGTGGTGCTTTGCACAGCCAATCAGTGACATTCTTTGAATATCATACCCATCCAACATCGTAACTGTAGTTCGATATAATCGGAGACCATCACTGTAATATATTTGCTGCATAAGTCGGGATGCCATGCTTAGGTCCAAAGATGGCAAGTAAAGGTTTATTATTGTTCACCAAAATCTATTTTTTTTCCCCAAATAAGTATGTGTGGGACTTCTTAGTTCCGAAAATGAGCCCTGCTCCTTCCTTATGCAACTGGATGTAAGATTATTTTACTTTGGATAGAAAGTGGCTCGCAAACGCCAGCAACTTATCTTCATTGTTGGGATATCTCTGTGAAATAAATGCACTGAGTCCTAGATTTGAACCATCAACAGATAGATAAATCAGACACTGTGTGTTGAAATGAGAAAGTGATCGGTTAGGTTGAACGTTCTCCTTGATTTGGCGGAATGATGGTTCACAATGCTCACCACACTCCAACGTTGCGCATTTACGCAATAACTTGTGCAAGAGACCAATAATTATAGTAAGTGAGAGCAAAATATTAGGTGGGTAATTTATAAATCTTAACCATGAATGCAGCTCCTTCACTTTCTTTGACTTTGGAGCTTCTGAAATTTTATGAACCTTGTCTTGAGTTGTGTGCAAGCCATCAGCATAAATCCTGAAGCCGAGATACTCCACATTAATTTATGGACAAGGTCAATTCACAATCTCTGATTATCTCCAGAACTTTGGTGTGTCACAATTTGAGTTGTGCTAGGTCTTCAGCCTCAATTAGAATGTCAACAACTAGCATGCTACCAAGTAAAGTGACCATTATTTTTGGCCCTTGATGGAAGCCAGTGCAAGTGGATATATATGAACAGGCCTTTTGGCGTGGTTATTATTATAAGCAATTGAGATGACTCCTCTAACTCAAACTGTCACTAAAAATTGGAGAATAAAACTCTGCAAACACCTTGATGCTCTGAACTCGCTGAAACAGGACTTCAATCTGAAGAAGAGGGTGATGATCCACTTGTAAATATGGATTTATTGTTAACTCATAAGAAAGAAGGAGAGGGGGTTCTTAGTGGAGAAGGGTTTTGATTGGGTTGGACAATACCTTGTAATTTTTTTATATGAGTTTTTAGCATGAGGTGGGGGAAGTTGGGGAACCAATCCTGTGACTTCTCCAGCGTAGTCAATTAAAACCGTTCTCCTCTCCAGGCTATTTTGGCAAGGAGTCCTTGAGGCAAACTGGTCCGAGATTATTCTCCTCTACACATGCACGTATGACTCGGTCCACACACTTGATCATACTCTCTTTCCTAACCCTCTCTCCCTTCCTTATATACACTGATAACTTCCTGAGCTGTTTCCCTTCTCTCTCTTTCATATTTATGTCCTCTTTAGCAGGACTACACTCTCTATAAACTGGAAGGATTAAATTAAATAATGTATATACTACTGACCCTGACATGCATTGTGGAATGATAGGTATACATCTTTGAATATATATTATATTCTTATGGTTAACACATACAGTAAAGGTAGGTTAATCTCATGCATATAGTATTTTATTATACGACCGACACTGAAGAAATATAGCCTCATAAACATTTCACACACATGCTTCACCATTTGATGAACTTGTACGAGTCTTCCCCCAGAAAGGTCAAACTTCACTGTGAGGCATTAAACCATTATTTATATTCCCCGCCAAAATTTATACCAGACAGGCATACTCTTTCCACACGATAAAGAACGATGAGGTTAAACTCATCTTGTCATCTCCTTCTAAACATCACACGTTATATGTTTGATCCTTCTCGAGCTAGTATAAACATTTAACTTGATCGTGTTCTTCATGCTTGACCCAGTCCAATGCCTCACACAATGTGTCATTCATCAATCTTCCTTGGACTGTCTGCAAAGGATCTCGGTATCATTTCCTATTTTCATCCTGTAGACAGGGAAGGTCTCAGAGCAGCTTTTGACAGATTGGCTCAGCTCCCACATACCAGGATTAAGACAGCCTAGCCATTGTGTATTGGAATCACATGACTCACTGTACCCCTTATTGTCTTCCATGAAGCCTTTGTCGGTAATCTCAAACTCGACATGTGCTCCAACCAGTATTCCAACTGTAAACATATTGGCTGCGCTCGCATTTATATGTTATCTAAGAGGAGGTGAACTTACTTCTCCCCTCCTAGTCAATGTTGGCCCATTAGTTGTTTGTAGAGTCAAACCGTAGCCATTTGACATACTCCCTACCTCCAGCAGGTCTGATGATACACATCCAGATGTGATGTCTTCTAGAGCTCCTTGTTGTAGAATCCTTCCACAATATATTTACCTCTCATGTCTTCAAGTAGGAAAGTTCTAGGATTCGTCTGAACAACTTTACTTTTCTTAAACAACTCTACATACCATTTTGCAGTATGTACTCCTATGCGAAAACATATTTTATGTTTATTGATATGAATGCTATCACCTGGTGTAGGATTGATCATTTTGGAATGCATATAAATAGTACGTAAAAGTCTGTAGTCTTCAATATCTATTGGTTTCATCTTGTAGGTAGACTGCACAGTTTAATTATATTTGTCGAGTAAAAGAATCGATCATATTGATCTAGCAATACAACCCTTTGGCTGTGAATCTTGTCCACATCATGATCTTGAATGTTTAATTGAATTGTTCTACGACACGACACTGGCCTTGACGTTGCTGAACATTAAATAGTGAGAGTCTATTCATTATGAATAAGTGGATGTTAACATGATGAGCTCTTTCACCGGAATGATCCATGACTACAACTGGTAAAGACATTCAGGCAAATACACAGTCACACAGTTGACCTTGTGAGAACCCAGCCTTAAGGATCACCTCCACCAGTTCAACCTGCAGTTTGAACCTTTATGAACATACTCCTTTCCTGACCCTCCATCCCCTCCCTTCTCTATGTCCCATTTTTGTCTCAAGGAATTATAGTCAACCTACTACTAATTCACAAAATGGCATTAAATTAAGGTGCTCAGAGAAATTTGCAACCTGAAAAACTATCTATACCACGAAATATATTGTTTCTTGCATTATATGCTTGTGGGTTATTTATGTTTTGTATCATAAAAGGAGAAGGCATAATAGTTTATTCTTAATAATCAAGAACAATATATAAGTTAACTACTCCACAACAAAGTTTTGTCCCCAAAAGTTTATTACATTATTGTTCAAGATGGTGGACCTGATCGTGGGGAAAAAATGAATTGAGAGTTTGGCAGAGCTTGCACCAAAATTTGTTGTTGTAGGCAGCAAATTATCACTAAACTTTGAAGTTTAAGGAATTGTTTATCCCACTGATAAAAAGAGTTGGTACTCAAGTTCATTATCTCAAAGTCCAGAAGTCCCAGGGAAAGTGAGCATTCTCTATATTTTGTTTGAAATGCACTTAAGAAAAAGTATTTGGGGATCTCTGGTAATTATTTTACAACTTGACAAAACCAATGACCACATAGAAGAGTGTTGGGACATCAAATACAAGTTGCTATTCGTTAAAAACAAAGGATAAAAATACTGGTACATATTGATTTAAATAAAATGTAATCTTTTAATGCACAGTTACAATTTGTAAACGTTAATAAACTTTAAATCTATTTGAAATTAGATTAAATGTACAAACATGTTATGGATTTTATTTGAATACTATTATGTAAATTTTTCAGATCTCAATCTGTCATGTTCTTTAGATACAGCTTTCAAATAATAGATTATTGGTGCAGCATGAAATAAGTACTTTTTGTGAAATAGTAATTACTTTTTCATTCATTTATATTCAAAAATCATTAGTATTTGCTAAAAATCTTACAAAAGTGAAACAACTATCTCACAATATTTTTTGCTTTTCTTTTTAATATGAACTATTTCTTCTTTCAGGGTGACAGGAATATTGGACAACTTGAGAGTAAAATTGCTCGAAGAAACTTGAAATAAGGAGAACATGATCGCTCAGCTTGCATATTTAGAGAAATTAATTGTTTTACTATCAAGTCATTCTCATTCATGTGTGTTTAAGCTTGAGTGACTTAGAATTCCACAAGTATGTAGCTTGAGTTGATTTTTAATGTATAGGAGATGGATTTAAATTATTTTAAAATGAATATTTTTATCTACTGTTTGATGTTTTTTACTATAAAAAAATAATAGAAAACTACTACATTATGTTTGTAAAATTGGCAAATATGCAGTGACTACTTAGTTAAGGAACTCGAGCAGGGGTTGTGGGTGTTTCACTACCTACACAAAGTTATATTGTTTGTGAAAATATTTTTATTAGTTTACTTTTATGCCAGTTTGATAGCCGTAAGTAGCTTCAAATACAATTTGAAAGGTTATAGTGTGCCAAATATTGGTTAGGAGTTGATATAATTGTCAACTAGTCAATAACTTAGATCCAAGATTACGCTCGAACTAGAAAACTTACTGAGGAACTTTTTTTATTTATTCTTCACTTGACAAAACCAAAATTGGGACCAATTTAGTGGGTTTTTAATTTTTTAATAATTATTTATCAATTTTGTCATATTTAAAAAAAATATGATCAAATGGTTTCATTGATATCAATATCATTAAAAAATAATAGAACACAGAAAACCTTATTACTTATTTAAGTTATGCATTTTCCATGGGTTGAAACGGACTCTTAAGGTCAGCCAACCATTATGAGCACTACTACTGGCTTTTATAGTCAATTAACTCGTAACGTTTCTTTACAGTGCAATTCTTGAATTAATAGAATATATATATATTTGTGTGTGTGTGTGTGTGTGTGTGTGTATAGTGATTACAATTGCTAATCTTTAATTTGAGCTCTTCAAATTATGTTCCACTGGCTCAAGTAACTATAAAATAGACTTTATTAGTAGTATGAAATAATATTGAATACTCTTAATTATTCAAAGTTAGTAAATTATTAGTTTGTTTCTAAAATCTTTTTGATATTGAAGTATTGAAAATAATTTCAATGTAGCAATACAATTAGACACGTTGGTGGTTGAATGGTCTAGGTCGTCAATCACTCTTGCTATAAACTGGACTGCCGGCGGCAGGGAAATTGAGGTTAATATCCTGGCCAGATGTACTGAAGGTGATTTTTTTTTTCAAAATGGCTTTCTACTTTCCCTCCACACAAATGTGAGTACACGTCCTTTAAATTCAACCTTCCTCTCCTCTAGCTCATTAACATTATTAGCAGATATGAATATAATCTGAACAGGTAGTAAGATGTTGTATTATGTCATTTAAATAATATGACATCTACAATTAAAATTCTAGAAATACAAAACAAGATAACAAGTACTAATCTATTCCAATAAGAAAAGACCGGTGGTGACTCACTCTGAATCGATCTTGCCGGGAAACGCCCAAGTGTCGAGGAACATTGCCACATCGCACTATTTCGTTGTTGTGAGCATTTTCACGTCTGGATCAAGAGGCACACATCAAATAAAGGCGAGACTATTGTCTCGGCTCGTCACTCCAGCTGATAGCACTAGTGATAAGGTGGATTTATTTCGCAACTCCCCCGCCCCCTCCTTCTTCTCTTATATCTCCATATTCTATTGCTATATAACAGGTAGGGGGTGGGTCACATTTTTGTATTCCATTGTATTTATTCACCAGAGAAGGAACTACATTCGATTATGCCCATCGCTAGGATATTATGCCTGATCTGACAAGCCAACAAGACTATTATCAGATTGACAATTAGATCGCGTGCATGTCTATGTGAGCTTGATAAGCGCAACCAAGAACCAATAAAAGATTTAGTTTTAGAAATTAAAAATTAGATTACACTGATATTTAAGTAAGTTTGTTATAAAGTTCACCTAACACTAGCAAGATTTGTATTCTAGGGTGTCGAACACAAAATGTTTTTGGGTATATTATTTAAATAGATACAATGAAATGTTCTAAAACAGTAATGAAAATCATTCTAAAAAAATATAAAGCAATTTGATATGCTGGGTTTTAAAAGTTAAAAGTGTTAAATTGTAGTTGTGATGGGTATAATACAACTTGTCATTTTGGCTGGCAATAGTTTACGACAGTTTTTCAATTGCTCTAGTTATGAAAGTGGGTTGGATTCATGAGTCAGCCAGACTGCCCACGAAATATGATTCCCGCGAGCACAACAGCAGATTTTTTTATGAAATATTGGCGTGGACTGGCTTTCGGAGGGGGGTACAGGTTCTGCCCCTAGTCTGGCCCAGAAGTATGAGTCATAATACCAAAGATATTAGGTATTTATTTATAGTTTATGTGTCTTGCTATGGGCAAGGGTGGGGAAAGGAGAGGCTCTCGGATTGAAAAGGTATAGGAAAGTTGAATAAAAAGAAAAATATTGTTGGGAGAATTTGTCAGGGTCAAACATTCATAGTTAAATGTTTATTTCTATAGAAATAGGATAATGGGTGGAAAAAGAAGGAAATATCAGGGCTACAACAAATGAGGTAGAAATTAAAATAAGTTAAAAAATACACAAGCATGTAGGTGATCTTAAAACCTTACAAATTCACCAATTAAATAGACACTAAATATGATTTTGACGTAAGAGGAAATAAAACAGAATTTTAAATAAAAATAAAATTGTATATTTATTATTTCTTAGGTCAAATCGAGAATAATACCTGGTCTAGGCCTGCGAATAAATATATTGTTGAATAGAGGATAATTGGGAGCGTCACGACTCAGCTCTGTGCACGTGACACAAATTCGGTTTTGGAAGCTGTAACACCTTAAAAAACGTGAAAACAAGGATTTTCCTGAAAAAAAATCCTGTACTTCCTCAAGCTTTGTTCAAACTGCTCAGATGTATAGGCTATAGACCTTTGTACACTTATATGTTTGGATAGAGAATTGAATTTCTTATCAGGTTCTTGCTTTGTGCTCTTGAAACAAATTTTGTTTTAGAAGCTGTAGTGCCTTAAACAAAAAGTGTAAACGAGGATTTTCCTGAAAAAATCCCGTACTTCGTCGAGCTTTGGTCAAATCGCTCAGATCTGTAGGGTCTAGTCCTTACACTTATATTCTTAAATAGAAAATTGAATTTTCTATCAGGGTCCTTCTCTGATCTCTTGACACAAATTCTGTTTTAGAAGCTGTAGCGCCTTAAAAAAATGTGTTAAGAAACGTAAAAATCTTATATTAATATTGTACAAAACACCTTTTACCTTAAATTAGCGAAAAATAAATGTAAACATCTAATATTAATATTGTATAAAACACATGTATTGTATAATTCATTTAGTTATTATAGCGCACTCTTTAAAATCCAAAATAAAATTCATATAACTATAAACTTTTCA
>CABFOW010009356.1:0-14245 GCA_902141385.1 Timema californicum | reverse complement strand
AAAATGAACTAGATTAAACAAACTATTCCACAGAGGCTATTTTACAATATTAAATATATACAGTTCAGAGACTGAACACTAAAGATCCTAGAAAAATATCAAGCAAAAAAAAATAGTATCATAAGGAAAATATTGATTATTAAAGTATTGATACTTTTTTCACATCCCTTTGCATACCCACCAATGCCGGTCATAAGTTCATAAAGTGTGCATTAAAACTATAACATAATACATACAGTACTCAACATTATACTAAATCCCGGTTTCAGATAATATTTAAAAAAATATTCAAATACTTGAACTAATTATGATTTTCAAGAATTGGCAGCTCTGCAACCGTGTATTTAGAAAGCATGAATCAAATATCTTAATATTACTGCTGTACGTTTTCTATTTGCAGGGAGACAACTTTTTTGATCATGTGAACACAACAGAATTCCCAGATTACCTGCAATTTATTGTTAACCCCATGTGTATCAGTAGCCTTGAGAAAATGATAGACGACAGAGAGATTGCCAGTACCCAAGGCTTGTTGGCAGAAACCAAGTGGATTCATCACAACTGTGTTGTCTACAATGGATGTGAGTTTTCATTTGTTGATGGATTGAACAGGAGATTGTCCAAATCCATTTTTTTTTAACTTTTGAACATTTTATAGAGATTATTGAATAATTTAAAATATACACTTTTAGTAAAAATGAAACAACTCTTATCTTGCACACATTTCTGGGTCCCAGAACACCGCACATATCTAGGGTTTCATATAAAAATAATTAAAGTAGAGAGTCGATTATCCGAACTAATAGGGAACAAGGGTAGCTCGGATAGTCAAATTGTTCTGATAATCTATTACAAACCAAATTTCAGTTTTATATCTTAAATAACACTAAGAATAATCATTAAACAATATAGAAAACAACTATGCCAATAAAAATACAATAAACCTTACAAAACATATTTTTATTATTAAATTTTTCAACTTTATACATAGTAGACCTTTATTATATCATACCATAATTAATTACTGTATTACATATCAAAAATTCTTGACAAATATTCTTTCTAAAGTTAACAGTTAAGATGGATATTTACACTATCAAGAAAAGTATCCTATCAAAATTAATAATTAATTTTTCTTTGCGCTATTTTTGATTCTCATTTTCGCAGCTAAATAACGCAACCTTTTTAAAAGAAGTTGGGTTAAACAACTTTCTGTCTGCTTTTCGTACCACTCCATTGCAGTAGTTAAGGTTCAGTTGATTGACATTGGTTAATCATCTCCTACTGTAACTGAAAAGATTAGTATTAAGTTTATTACTCATGAAGTCACTGGTCAGCCTGTATCACATAATCTACTCAAAGAAAAAATGGGGCCAAACTGCAAGGTCTACACGCTTACCAGACTTGTAGACAAACACACAGTGATTGTCACATTGCTTGGAAAATCCAACCACGGTAGATGTTTGTTGACAGATCAGTCTTAACTCTGACGAAGTTACATCAATCATACTATACAATACTGTACCATTGATTGAAGTACAATTTTAGTTCATTACAGTATGCCTACTGCACTCACCCTGTGACTACAGTATTGTAATTAGTTAATGTATTTGAAAGTAGGTTTTTTTAAATAATACATCAATTATTTGTTACAAAAAAAATGCTAAATTTCAGTTCAGATAGGTGAAGTTCCATTGTATAACCAAAGTTAAGACACCCTCTTGATATCAACCTGACGTAATCATTGATTTCTCTATCCTTTCCCAACAGGCTTACTCATACCACTCATTTATATTTGAACAAACATTTTTTAAACTCAAAATTCAAATGCTTAAACCTACAGAATCCAAGTAACAATACTCAACCTACAGTTGTTTTATCATGGTTCTATCCTGTAATGCTAATGAAAGATCCTGATGGGCTATGGAAATTACTGGGATATGTTTTATTGTGTTTTAATTGTGAACTTTAGGGTCTACATTTTTCGGTCAAGTGTTTAGACCTTTCATTTCTTTCCATCTTTTATTGTTTATTAAAGAGCCTCAACAGGAACCTTGACCGGAATAGTGGTAAAGTACTGTAACACTAATAAGTGTGTAATTGGTGTCATTCTTTCTTAGTGAATGCTGGCCTCACTGGTGTTGCTAAGACCCTAAAGAAAATCTGCAGGGACGAATGCATCAAGATTGAAATTTGCCCAGAATGCTTCCTTCATAACTGCAGGCACGGTGCCAAGGGATTTATCAGAGTGTGTGTAAGTACAACATTCATACAGGTCTACAGGACACTCATCTTGACAGTGAATAGTGTGTCTGAACACCTGTGGGCTTTTACTGCCAGCTTCATTTAGTTAGGCCATGGGGGGACCCCCCAATCTTCAATATAGCATTAATTGGAACGATTATCATTAGTATTTTTAAGTAGTGTGCTATAATCCAATATTTTATGAATTCTAATCTTCACTTTGCCTTCTAATCCTGAATATTGGAAAAAGTGATGGACCTAAGAGGATAAATAAATATAATAGATTAATAGAAATAATAACTAAATGTTAACATACTTTCTTAGAATCCTATCATTATAATCTTCAATTAAGGTGCGGCAGAAGAGAGTGCAAGTATTTTTCAGTTTTTATAGGATATAAATGTGTTGGCAAAAATTAATCAAATATTTCTCCAGTAGCAACATAGAGTTTAGTTTTCTGCACATTCTAATATCAACAGATCTTGAATATCTGTCAAGGGTGTCCTGGAATGTTGTCAAAACTTTTTAAATAAAGACAAAATGTTTTGACAATATTCTAGGACACACTTGACAGATATTCAAGATATGTTGATATCAGCATGTGCAGAAAACTAAGCTCTAGGTTGTTACTGGAGAAATATTTGATTTAATTTGGTCAAACCAATGTAATGCTATAAAAACTGTAAAATTACTCTTGTGCCCTTCTGCCGCACCTTCAGGGATTATATGACCTGGTTGTTAAGTTCAGCCTATAATAGTGAGAAGTTCAAAACCACCAATAAGCAGTGGAAACAGTTCACGATGATGAATCACTTGTAAGTAGGCTGAAAACAATTATTCTAAATATGGGATCTCTAAATGTCCTATCATTCTTTGACAATTTCCTATTTCTTCCTTTTGTCTTAAATCTTTTAGAAAGTTGTATTGCACGCATGTACAAATGTTGTATAAGAATTTCAAAATAAAACAAAAGTTTGTAAATAAATTATCTATAAACTCATTAATTTTAGAATAACTTTATTTTAAATCTGGCTG
Organism: Timema californicum; assembly: GCA_902141385.1. Classification (NCBI taxonomy): domain Eukaryota; kingdom Metazoa; phylum Arthropoda; class Insecta; order Phasmatodea; family Timematidae; genus Timema; species Timema californicum. Next base: position 10,966 of record CABFOW010009356.1, on the reverse strand, counting down.
TTATAACTTGTTATGTGGGCAACTGAATATACACTGCTCATTATAATCACCATCAACTGTTTCCAGCCTGTAGCTTGGTCAATATAGTAAAATGCCTCCACCCTCCTATATTCTTCCACCATTCTCCATCCTCTAATTGCTTCCATTCCTCTCCTTTCATTTGCACACTTTCTGTTTCTGCTCCTCTTATATCTTGGCCTCCTTTGCAGTCTTTTCCCTACATACTTCATTTCCATCATTTTCTTTGCATCCTTTCTTTTTCCATCCTCATTACATGCACATACTATCTCAGTCTTGCTTCCTCTACTATCTCGTGTACTCCTTGTCCCCCACTCTTTCCTGTATAACTTCATTCCTAATCTTGTTTCTCCTCGTGACAGCTAACATGCTCTCACAAACTTAACTCCCATGACCTCCATATTCCAAGTCTTTCTTACATTCATTGTCCATGTTTCTGCTGAATATGTGAGTGAGTACAAAGTAAGCCCTGTACAACGCTTCCTTGCACTTCAAGGGCTCATATCTTCCCCATAACAGGTCTCATACACACCTATAGAACAATTCTCCCTCCTGTCCTCTTCTCATTAGAATATACAGGGCTACATTACTGAAATTCATGGTCTACCTGCTATATTTAATGAAATGCAAACCTTTGAAGTAAGTAAGCAATACCGATTGTAGAAAGATTCCATTTTTAAATATGATTTCCTGGGCAGACACAGTTCCAAGCAAAGAATAAAACAGCTAAAATAGATAATTATTTCTTTAATATTCAATGTTTTATAGAAAAGGCCCCACGTCCCGGTATGGGCTCGAATGACAGGATTTCCGTTCTGGCCCGCCAAGGCCATGGGGATGAAGGATGGGGGCGTGCAAGTATTTTTCTTCGCAGACCACAACCGTGCAGTGGTACCACCTTCAGAAGTGTTCCTTTACAGCCAGGACGTCCCATTCTCCAACCAGCGCAACTCTCGCAAGCAGAGACTAGAGGATGCTGTAAAGGTAAGTTTAGGGCTTTCGTTGTCTTAAACATTGTTAATAAGATACACCTGTTGTAATATAAATTCTTTACAAGACACATAATAACGGTGACATGTTGTTATAGACATTATTTATGAGATAAATGCTGACAGGGAGTAAAAAATATATCATACATTTCCGCTTCTGCGGGTTGTCTGGCTTAGCCACGCATCTAAGTCCGGTTCTTAGCTTCCATGTCCTGTCCTTGGTCCATCCATCTTGTCTGTGGTCTTCCAATAAGTCTCCTACCCTTCTCTTTGTTCTGTAAAGCTTTTATAGGCATTCTGTCTTCCATTCTCATCACATGACCTACCCAGAGTAACCTTTTTTCTCTTCAGTGTCTCTTTTAATTGTATAACTTTTTAAACTATCCCTAATTACTTCATTCCTTGCCCTGTATCTTGTTACATTCTCAATGCCTCTCAAGAACATCATTTCTGCTGTCTGCAATCTACTTAAATCTTTCTTCATCCATGTCCAGGTTTTAGAGTCGTATTTCCACATTGGATGATAATATGTCTTATATAACAAAGTTTTAGCCTCCCCTCCTATATTCCATCGCTAGATTATATCCTTAACTACATGGTAGAATTGTCCATTCTTCCATATCCCTTGTCCTATATCCTCCTGGATCTTACCATTTGCTGTAATTTTAGTTTCTAGATATCAGAAATCTTCCAACTTTTTGAGATCCTTTCCATTTATACTTTCTTTGCTGGGTTCGTGTTTCTAACCACCTCCATCCTCTTTTCCACATTCATGTCCACTCCATATTGTTCCATCGCCCCTGCCCATTTAGCTAATTCTCTCTCCAAGTCCTCTTCAGACTCCTCCCAGGTCATGATATTGTCTGCTTATGCCATCACCTTCAGTAAAAAAATATATATATATATATGTACTTAATAATTTTATGTAAGAATATTATTGATTCATCTGACTGATCAATTCTTCTATTTTGTCAACATTTTATTTAAATAGGAAATGAAGCAACATCTCTGTCAACTGATGAAAAACTACACACTGAAGTTGGCTCCGTGCCAAACTCCATATGAACCAAATAGAGATGAGGAACACAGGAAAATGATGTTACCTAACTATGTAGAGTGGGTACCTCAAAAACGCTCTATGACTGTGAGTACAAGATTGATAACATATTTTGATATTGATGGTACATATGGTTTGTATTGAACTCATATTTTACTTAGTCCAAATTTTATAATCTGACTGATACAATGGTCTCAAACTCAAAAGCAGTATAAGAACTGGCTGAATCTACACACTTGGGGTGTGCTGCAGGCCACAGCCTATAATAACATGTTTGTACAAGGAACCTACTTGGTGTGTGCCGCTTAACCTCTCCTACTCAATCCTGATCACATCGCCAAGTGGTGTACCCTGGGATCTGAGTAACCTGGTGGAGGTTGGTTTGAACCCCAGTGGAAACCAGGTCAGGTGCAGACCAGATACAGGAGACTGGTCAGGGTCAAAACAAAGCGTGGAACAGGGTCTTGCCAGTTGGCTGCGAGCTGGGTGGGCTGGGAGTGAGAGGGTTGGTGATAATGAGCTAAGTCATCATCAGCACCCAAAGCCTCAGTTAGGGAAGGTTACCACCAAGATAAGGTCTGGCTGAGGACCCATAAGCGGCAGCCTCGCTATTTAGTTGAAGGCCATGACAGGTCTAGTAAGCCAGTGGCCTAAACAAACCCATACTCGAGAAACATAGTAAAGTGCAGGATTGGGAAAATTGTTGACTTTTGTGCAAAACTTATCAACTATTTACTCTAGTTACCATATTTGGTACGAGGGCCTTCTAATTTTAATCAATAACTACCTGAAACCATAAAAAAAAGTTTAGTAGTTCAAAACAAACTTTTCTACAGTAATTTTTGAACTGTTTATATGTTAATTTGTAACAATACTATTTATAGCTTTTATAGCTTAGACCTTTGTAATTATATGTTAATATGTAACCATACTATCTACAGCTTTTATAGCTTAGATCTTTGTAATTAGTCAATTCAAGAATGACTTCAAGTATTTAGAGTTAGAGTAAATACTATCTAATTACACATTTCAATCTAGTAGGGATGTTTGAATTCCACTTTTTCGATTTGAATCAAATTTGAATTGAATATTGGAGATATTCTCCAAGCCAAATTGAAAGTTCAAACTTTTTTTATTGTCAATTCTATAGTTGAAAAAATACTTTATATTAGCATTCCAGCTTACTACTTGTTTATGCTATATGCTTATGTATTAATTACACTAATAGGTTAGGGATTAGGGAGGCTAAATTTAGAGGAAATGCACACACATTTTTGTGGAGGGAGTGTGGTAAACAATTTAGGAGACACCACCCTCAATGCACCTGGCTGGGATCAAACCTCGATCTCCCCATCTTAAGCAGCCTAATCCATCACAATATTAGCACGTTAGGCCACGTGGCCGCCGGATTGGGTATATTGGACAATTGTTTGTATTATTTCATTTTAATCTGATAAAGCAAATTATCACAACATGCTAATCAATTCACCTTTTTTCATATGAATATTAATATGTCATGTATGTGGCATCTTAGAATGGCAATAAAGGAACTTAAACTGATTATTTCAGCTGACAAATATTTTTACTGGCGAAACTCCCTAATTTTTGAAACCAGCTTTTTTTTTTCAAGCAAAGTTGAAGCTGATATTTGTTTCGAAGTTAAGTTAAAGTTTTAAAGTTTCACAGACCCCTATCATTTTGTAACATCACAGAAAATCATAATAAATGTGTGTGAAGACAAAATAAACACACTTTAAATATATGACCTATTAATTAAATGAAAAGTCAGGCTCAAGTTTTTTATTGGAGTCTATCTAGGAATGAGTTTCTCATGAAGCTTCTGGCTATCGACCGAGTCAAGCTTAGGTTGAATACTGTATTGACCCGAAAATAGGCTGCCCCCGAATATATGCTGTACCCCAAGTTTGTAACCACAATATACAGTTAAAATAAAATCACTTTCAAAGGAAAAACAATATTTATAGTTAAAATCAAATCAATCCATGTAACCACAATATACAGTTAAAATAAAATCACTTTCAAAGGAAAAACAATATTTATAGTTAAAATCAAATCAATCCATATATTCTGCCATTTTTTCACTTCCGGATGTCGTACACACACTTAGAAAGTCAAGGTTCATCTATTTTAAGAGGTAAATAGCACCATGCATGTTGGCAATTAGTAACTATTTTGATATATATTGATATTACTATATTCACATCTTAAAGTTACAAAAATTGTACTTACTATCAAAGAGTGTCACTATCGATCTGCATATTAAGGTTTTTTCTGGGAAAAAATTGCGTCTTATTTTTGGGTCATTATGGTAAATGAATAATTTTAAAACCCAGTTATTCTGATTTTGTTAACATATTTGCCCAAGAAAATAGAAATAGTAACTAAGTTTTTACATCCAATTTGATAAAGTAATTGCAATTATTAATTAATAGAGAAGGATATTAGGAAAATGATAATAGCACAAATAAAAGTATAAACACTTAACACATATTTACACACACGTTGATATTTTGAATATTATAGCATCAAAATATCAAAGTGTGTGTAAATATGTGTTAGTGTTTTTACTTTTATTTGTGCCTTACCATTTTCTTAATATCCTATCTTTTATTTATTACAGAAGGTTTTTGATCAATGCACTTTTTCCATACATATAATTAATAGAAAATAAATCTTTTTTGTATATTGAATCTGAATTTCTTTCAATCTCTTAATTTGAAGATATTTAAGGATTCAAAAGATTTGTCCTTGTTATGTAAATGTTGTTAATTTATTTTGATATTTCTTTTTCAGAAAATAAAAGCTGATAAATTGCCTATGCACCCGAAGGATACAACAAATGAGGATTTAAAACTCGAATCTAGTCATTTGGACAGCAGCAGCACCACCATTGATAAATCACTAATGATTACGGCAAGTAAAGCCAAAAATAAAAAGCTTTTGCATAGAAGCAAGTCTCCAAGCTCTTTGGGCAGGGATATGAAAAGAATGCGTAAAACAGTATCTCCCAAAACTAACTCTAAAGATAAGGTTATTCCAGAGGGCGAGACTGCTGTAAATGTTATTTTGGAAGAGGAAAGGATGATTTCTATTTTAGAGAGAAAAAATTATAGCTGTGACAGTGGTAAACCCTTAAATGGTGCTAAATATTGTAAGAAGAGAAAATGTGAGACTGATAATGGCAGTATTAAGAGTGCTAAGAGCTCTGGCCAAGAAACTTATACAGATATGTCTTTAAATGTAGAAACTATTAAGCTATCTAATATAGACATAAAGACAATTATGCGTGATTGTAAGGTAATATGTGAACATATTAAGAAACCTAAAATATTTTCTTCAGAACAAACTAAAATAACTCCATCATTAAAATTTGAAATATTTGAATGTTCAAATCCCGTCGTTGATGATAAATCTTTAGATCATAGCATTGATTCATCCGATTGTGCCTCAAATGATAATAACACTCTTTCTTTGTCAGACACGTCTACTGCGATTTTATTAAGTTCCTCTAGAAATAGCACCCATTATAATGAGACAGTCTCAGAAAAATATAGCCCTGAATTAAATAATTTTGTTAATGGTGAAACGTCAAAAAAAGACAATGATATTAATAATGTATCAAGTATTAAAACTCTGTTTGACAGTGTTAGTACTAAAACAACTGTACAACCTGACAGCTCTGCAGAAAAAATTCTTGAAAATAGTGACAAAGCCTTTATAGATGAAAGTTTTTGCATACCAAAAGAACCAAGTATAGATTCTGATAAAACTTCTGAGCTTTCAAGTGAAGTCACTACTGCACCTACAGCTAATTCAAGTGTAGATAAAGAAGATAGAACTGTTCATTTAAAAACAAATAATAATATTCAAACATCTGAGAAATCAGTTCTTGGCTGTGGAACAGCAGCAATTGATGGTGACTCCAACAGTATGGAACTCATTGAGATAAAGAAAGAGCTTATTGATGAGTGTGAAATGGATGGTGATATTCTTAGTCCACCCTCCAAGGACACAGCTCTAATGGTTTACTCTCCAATGCTTGAGCCCAAGATCTCCCTTACTGTGTTGAATGAACAAGTGCACACAGATAGTCCTACTACTACCTCTTTGATGACCGAAAGGGTTTTGTCCATGGATCCCACCTCAAAAGAAATAAGCTTCGCACTGTCACCAGAGGTGAATCTTTACCTCCAACCTTCCACTAAAATATCTAAACACAATAATGAAGTGTCAAGCGAAAGCTTGGGTCAACAACACTTGCAGATCGGTTCTCCGCCACCTAGCCCACAACAGGCCATAAAGAGATTGTCAGATAAAATGACGAGCCAACCAGGCAGTTCAGGAGCGGAAACTGCTAACGACACTGGTGTGCAACTCCCGCCAAATGGTACCGACTCCCAACCCCTGCCAAGCAATGGCAATGATCCAAAAAACTTTCCATCACTTAAGATTCCTCTGAACTCTCCTTCCTTGTTGCCCAATCTCCTAATGAACTACTACCCTGATATTGCAAACCCAAAGACTCCTGAAGATGTCAATACTGTGACCATGCTCAACTCGCTCTCTTATGAAGTCAGCAGTATACTCATGGGTCTTGAGGCCTTTCAAAACAAGACTAGGTTACCCAATAGTATCTCCAAAAAATCAAACCTCCATGAATATAAAGACAGCATCCTTGAGTTGTTGCTGAGATTAGTGCTCTATGACAATGAACGGAATATTAATTTGCAGACTAGTGAAACTGTTCTTTACAACTACTTCTACAATAAGAATCTTAACCCTTTGACAGATCAGTGTTGCCATAAAGATCGTGACAAAACTAAATGTTCAAGTTTGTGCAAGATTAATGATGAAGATTTTAAGTCATTGTCAAAGGAATGTCAGAGGCAAGTTGAGGATGCCAAAAAGAAATTATGGTGTTCCTTCTGCAGCAAGGAGGCCTTCCTGCACTGTTGCCTCAAGGCTGCCTACTGTAGCCAACATTGTCAGGTAAAAGATCATTAGTAACAGCCTAGAGCTAAGTCAAAGAAACTAAATCTTACTACCTCTTAATTTTTTATTTTTTTTCCACCGCGTCTTACTACCCGTTCGGGTTATACACTTTAAGTACTAATTACGCTAATGGATTAGGAATTGGGAAGGTTAAATTAGAGTAAGTGAACCCGCATTTGCGTGGAGGAAGAGTGGAAAACCATTTAGGAAAATCACCCCAGTTCACTCGACTGAGATTCGAACCTCGATCTCCCCGTCCTCAGCAGTCGAGCTCAATACGACTAGCAAACTTAAGGTCCCATGCTATATTCCCAGCAAGATTTAAAAATGTTTCATTGATTAAATTGGAACTTCCACTTTTACACTGATGAACTAATGGCTGGGACACTTTGTACTATGCTTGGTCCATAATTAAGTTAACTTGTTGTAACTAATCACCTTCTCTAATCTTAATTTCCATCGTGTTAATATAGGTTAGTTCATGGCAGTCGGGAGGTGCAGTAGTGCATCAAATAAATTTGTGGGGGTTATTTAATATTGGTGGGGATGGGGAATTTAAGAGGATAACAAAAATATGTGTTGAGAGTGATCTATATTTTGGATTTGGAGATAGTAGCCAAAATTACAAACTTGCAAAGTGCACTTTAATTGATTACAATTTCTATTTTATCTATAAAGTTAGCGGCTGAAACTATATAAAAAAAGGTGTTGCTTTAAACTTTTAATACATTGTATACAATGATAATCCACCTCGAAACAAACTATGCATATAGAGTTTTAACTCACCACAGTGGATCTTCTTTACTCCAATCATTCTCCATCACTCCAAAATGATTTTAAGTTTGACTAGAAAGAGTAGCACGTTCTATAAGTCATTGTGTTATTCATGACTTGTTAGCACGCTCTACTAGCTGGTGTTTTAATTGTAAAGCTTGAGACCGAAAGTCTTTTAAGCTTGTCATTTTCGAGCTTCTACTTGAACTTAATAATCTATTTTTAAAACACAATAGTAATTATAGGCTATTTAATTTAGGTTATATTGGCATTTCCACTAATAAATCATTCAGTTACTTAATAAATTGTTTGAATTAATATCAATTTTTATATTAATAACGTGATAGAGCTCTAAAACTCCTTTTGATGGGTAAATTTATTAAATATGGTCATACATTTTGAATCATTCTTGATTGAAGTTGGTTACATGTATTGCCATAAAAAACAATGAAACTAAAAATAGCTAAATAATTATTGAATTAATCGTTTTACTATTTTTAGCTGGTCCCTTTCTAAAATAATTTATTTTAAATTAAAAATCAGGAATATATTATTATATTTAATGTTTTATTAGTTATGATATTTAAAACTCATATTAATCAACAACAAAACTACTACTAATTTAATTATAAAATTGTAATTTATTTTAAATTAAAAATCAGGAATATATTATTATATTTAATGTTTTATTAGTTAAGATATTTAAAACTCATATTAATCAACAACAAAACTACTACTAATTTAATTATAAAATTGTGTTGGTTAAACTATCTAAGATCAATTTTGTTACTATTGCGATAAATATTTTACTTAACTTACCATATTTTATATTTTAAAGTATGAAGATCAACTTTAAAAGCATTACAAATTGAATTGAAATAAATTTCTCAATCATATAAACATGACTAGCGAGAACCTATACAATGTGCATGTGCAACATCTATAGGAATGTAATTGGAACAGAAAACGTGACCATGCAAGATTACACAGAGGAATAATAAATGACAAATGAAACACTTTCACTTTCTAACTCTTTATGATACATTTCCTTTAAGGGTAACTTAAGTTACTAAACAAATTTTGGAGAAATATTAGTGTATTAAAATGTCAATTTTGTCAACTTTTTTAAGACAGTGTAGAAACACACTATACTAATATATAGATATAAACAAACACACTTTTCTATCTCTTCCTACACTTTTACACTTCCCACTGCTTCAAAACTTCCACAGTTGTACATTGTTTTAAATTTTCGGAAATATTTATTTTTCATATGAAGAGACATTAATGAAAAAATCATATTTTAAATTCAAAACGATGTTCAATTGTGGAAGTTTTGAAGAAGTGGAAAATGTAAAAGTAAACATGAAAAGAGAAGTATGCTTGTTCCTATCTAAGCCTAACCTAAATATCCTTTCATGTTGGCTTCCTTCACTATCACCTACTTTACATTAGTGTACAGTGTTTTTACACTGTCTTGTTAAAGGCCTACATTTTCAAGCCATCATGCAATTATTCTTTTTTTTTAATAACATTTAGTGTGGTTATATTTTTNGAGTTCTTATTTTCAAATATATGTTTTTTTAGTGTTATTTATAATTTAAAACTGTATAATTCTGTTTTTTAACTCTTTATTTTCAAAGTAGGCTAAAGATTTAATATGTGATTATGAATATACTCAAACTTGACTCAAATTCGGAAGCTTTTAGAAATACTCGGCTCGAGTTCGACCTTTAGTGTATCAACACACCTCTAAAATATTATGCTCTTTATAATAGCCTTTAATCATACAAGTAATATCTGCATATGCCTGGGTTATATTAACTTTTTGAAATTAAATTAATAGTTCACTGTTCCTATTTATTTTGTGGTATTAGAGTCAAACCTGAACAAAACTTATTTTAAAGTTTGCTTTTATAATACATTATCCCGCTATTGAGGTATACAAACAATCATGCCCAATTTAATTACAATTTAATGACATTTAGATTCAATAATATTTCATTGTCTTTTCCTTACATTAAAAGTAATATAAAAATCAATAGAAGAAAAGGCATAATCAAATTTCTGAAATGAGGTAATATTTAAAATGTCTTTACCTAACACGAAATAGTGATCCTCATCTCGAACCGAGTCAAAAATGTCAATCACACTTCTATTGGTTTGTCCTAGGCTCAGCACTGGAATCACCACTATGAGGTCTGCACAAGCAGTGGACAAAATACACTAAACAGAAAGGTTTGTACCCATCGCTCTAGTATAACATGGTTTATGGTTTTTAGTTGTTAACCAACATTTTCCTACATACTTCATCTCCATCACTCTCTTTGTAAAAGGAAATAATACCAAAGAGAATAATGAGATGAAGTATGCAGGAAAATGGTCCCAAAGGAGACCAAGAAAGGGATGGGGGAAGCAGATAACATAAAGTTTGCATATGAGGGAATAATGGAAATAATAAAAGGGGGAAGAATATGGAGTCATTTTACAAAACTGACCTGGCCACAGGCTGGAAACAGTTGACGATCAACAACATTTTCAGACACTATACACAATTGGTAAAGTTTTTAATATCGGGGAGCACCCTTATAGCTAATTTTTAACTTATATTTGCTTCCACATTTGCTTTCACACTTGATAAAGATTAAATATTTTCCTACAAAGTTTTGAACCACTGTTTTTAATACATCAGTCTGTAAATTCGATAATACTTCCATTAACTTTCCAAATTGTAACTTGTCTTAGTGAAATGGTCATTACCATGATTAGATACATGTTTAGAATTCAGTATAGGTCATATATAACTGAAAAGGGACTCCATTTGCTGCATGAATTCATACAATGTGTGTAGTTGTTTGTTTGACTTAGCACTTGCTGCTTTTGTTCACCAAAGTTGAATTTTGCTTCTTTTGCACCTTTACCATATTCACAGCATAAAGCTCTGTTTAGCTTTTATTTGTGCATAGATAGATATACTTATTAGCATGCTTTTATACATAATTATATTATTACCCGCCTCGGTGGCGTAGTCGTCTAACGCACTTGTCGTGTTGAGCTCGACTGCTGAGGACGGGGAGATCGAGGTTCGAATCTTGGTCGGGTGAACTGGGGGTGA
>CABFOW010009355.1:0-14246 GCA_902141385.1 Timema californicum | reverse complement strand
TTTTCATTGTAAAGGCCATATTGTGTTTGTCCCCCTTTTATATTTTTCTATCCACCTTTCCTGTACCTTCTTCCAAATATAAGTTTTTAAAATAATAACTTCCTCTTCTAGAAAGATCGATATGCATTTTTAAAAGGTAATTTGAGTCAGTTTCCTGTTCTCAGACATTCTACCTTCATCCAGATGGTTTTTTATATTGTATTTTATTTTTCTAAACACAAGCTTCTAGAAGCTTCCATGAGCAATGGATATATACGAAAGATGGTGCAATGAAAAAAGGGCACTAGGAGCCCAGTCCTTTATGTACTCGGACTGCAACTCCTGCCTGCGATTACTACGATCGTGTTATCAGCCGCCTCTCTAAATTGTTACACTACGCGACATGATCAGTTTTCCGACCATTACAAATAGTTATTATTGAATAAATAAATAGTATCAAACTTTACAATTGTGCTATTATTCATTAAAGTCTTCAATTGGCGCTCGATCACGGAGCTATAAATACCAATTATATCGTCAAAATACTGTACCACTTTAATTAGTGCTCGACCACTGAGCAATTATCAGCTAATTAAACTGTAATCTCATCAATTTTGACCCAAGACAGGGACCGATAAATCCGAATCTTTTTACCGGTTGGCCTATACTCATATGAATTAATTACACTAGTGTATTAAACTTTTTCAATTAGTACAAATATAGGCTAACAAAGAGAAAGTAAAAAATTCACTAGCTTTTTTAATCTAAAACTATGCAAGATAGTATTGAAGTATTGAAACTGTATATTCAGACCTACATGTTGAAGAAGGTACATGTCAGATATAAATTATATTTTACATTGGCGTGTCTACAAGGGGAGCCAGATAGACCATGGCACCTCCTAATATTTCTCCAAATATTGTTTTCAGTGAGGCACACACACACACTATTGTAAAACGTAACTATTTGGAGGGAGAAGAACGCATGGAACTCCAAATACAATTGAAAATATTTATTAAGCTATACTCTAGAAGCATCTAATTAAATAAATCCATGTAAAGATCACTCCAAGTAAATTAGACACACATACTTTTTTTTATCTGTGGGTGGATGATGCCAAAAAGCTTTTAGAGATATCTGATTTTAAAAAAAAATTTGACTATGATATGGGAGGGAGCTTGGTAAAATCCCAGTGGCCCCCCCAGAATTATAAGTTAAAGTTTTTGCTATAGGTTTGCCATTATTCTATTCAGTATATCTTTTCTCCTATATAATGTAATATGTATTATTCATACTTGTTAATATCCCTAACTATTCAGACTCTTATAATCTCAATATGGTTTTCTCTAATTAAAAATATTTTTCTATCTTTAATTTTTTCCTTATATTTCATATAAATTATGTATTTTCACTTATAATTAGATCCTTTTGTTATTGTTTATTGGGTGTTCCTTGAATAATTAATTAGTATTATTAAAATGTTTAGTTTATAAACTAGTAAGTGGTAAGTCTACTTCCTCACTAAGCAAGTGTTGGTGATAACAATGTTAGCTACACATGAATTGCTAGTAAAACAGTCTTCAGTGAGCAATTTTCTTGTTGCAGAGTAGTGTCCAAACATATACCAGGGTAACCACCTTTTTACTTTCTCATATCAAGAGAAAATATTATAATCCTGAAAAAAAATTATTTCAGTACATTGATAAATTTGTATTTTCTTTATAAACTCTGAACTCAAAAAACTAGTTTTTACGATTTATTCTGTCTGTCAGCCTGCTTGTCTCTGGCCACGGATTGGATATGGTTTGATTGATTTTTTTAAAGTTTATATCTAGAAGTTATAGGGCAATATATCGACAAGTTTAATTCATTTTGACCCTAGCCCACAGACAAGGAAATAACATATGTAGCCTTACGGGAGATTTGTTGCGCCCCTCGAGTCAGGTAGAACTTAAAATATCCAGTGATAATAGCGCTTCCAAGTGAGAATTCTTTAAAACAACTCACTTGCAAAATGTTCCTCGTGAGAAAGACAAGCTAAGAGCTGCCGTCTCTCCTAGTACAATAGTCCAAGTAGCGGTAATCCCTTACCCCCTGTCTCAACCCCTTTTCATTGACAACTTTTCAAACAATTGAGTGTTGGACCCAAAAATACAATGCCAGTGCTTCTACAGTTTAAACGTGACACAAGTCTTGGAAATGTACTTGTAAAAATGAATTATTAAATATTTTGTAACCAGTATCTGCGGTACCAATTCTATAGGATTCACTTCTTCATTAGACTGGACTGCAAATAACTGGGATGTCAGTGTTTGAATCCCGATAGTGTACTGAGAGTGTTTTTTTCTAATATGCTTATAATTCTCCAACGCAAATACGGGCACATTTCCCAAACATTTTACCTTCCTCATTCCTTACCCATTGGAGTAAAACCGCGGATAGCCATAATGGGAAGTAAGACATGGTGCACAAAATATATCAATAATAAAAATTAAATACTTATGTTGTAAAGGTTGCATTTGTTTTTACAGTTTTTGTCAAATTAATACATACTAAATATACAAGTAATATGCCACTTTATAAACTAAAAAAAAAGCTTAAAAGCATGGTAAATACAATGAAAAGAGTTTCCTAAGTATTTATTTAGTATCTGCAATATCCCCTTATTTTAAACACTGGAATGATTATATTCAACATTATTTTATACTAATACACACCTCGGTGGCATAGTTAGCTAACACACTAGTTTAGTGTTGAACTAACCTGCTCAGGACGAGGAGACCAAGGTTTGAATATCGCTTGGTTGGACTGGGTTCCCTAAATGGTTTTCCACTCTCCCTCTATGCAAATGCAGGTTTATGTCATCTATATCCGACCTTCTCAAATCCTAGCCCATTAGCTTTATTAAAATGCATGTTTCCCGGATAGGCATTAAGACCCTGATAAAAAAAATTAGGTAATTTTTATTAATTACAAAATTATTGAACCTTAGGGAATTAATTGTAGTTTCTAGTTTCTACAAAAAATCACAAAGATACTTTTTTTTTTTATACACCCGCTTTGGTGGCCGCGTGATATAACGCGCTACTCTCGCAGTAGACTATAGACTGCCGATGACGGGGAGCTTAATTAGTAAATAAGCATAACAAGCGAACGGGTAGTAAGACGCGGTGTTAAAAAATACTTTTTACCGTGTTTTTCACTTTTAATTTTTTCATATCATTAAAGAGCATTTTGGAGACAATTGCAAACTGATTTTGATTGTAATAGGAAAAAACAAGATTTGCTGGAGGCATATAACGGTGATCTGAGAGTCCACACATCATATTTATTGAGACTGTAGTTGCAAATGATTTTAGTTATGCCGTTCCATCAGAACATTACTTTGATATGGATAATGATAGCGCATTTACAGAACCACAAAGGTAAGTGGATCCAAAAAACACATTTTAATTTCTTTTTATGTTTATCAGACTATTCATGCAATCTAGTTTAAGACCTTTGGCGTGCTAATCAAAATCAATTAACAGATCCTCATTATTTTCTTACTATAAAATTCCAGTATTTTTATGTTTTCCAGAGCGTAATTACAGTTTTCCAGACATTTAATATCGAAGTATAAAATAATGAAATTTATTTTTCCAAACATTAAAATTGAAATTTTTTCCCAAACATTTTATAGTATGTCAACCTATATAGAACACTTTACGATGTAGTTAAAAGTTTAAATTTAGTACGCAGGTAAAATAACATATGAGTTAACGAAAATAATCTTAAAATTTCAAATTGGGATTGTCGAAACTGAAAATAAAAGGGGTAGGGAAGAAGGGGCAACTTTCCAAAATAATTAGAAAATTTACTTTTCGATATGAAAGAAAATTTTAATTTGTCAAGTTTATAAAAGGACTAACCCACATAACTATAAAAGTTGTAAAGTTTGGAATTTAAAAATCAGTTGATGGGAAATGGGGGAGGGGCGCCTAAAAAGTTTCTAAACTAATAGAAAAAGCCTTCTCAATATGGTGGAAAACTTTAGCTTTGTAAGACAGATGATAAATGTCTAGAAATAAACGAATACAAATAAGCAAAGAGTATCTTCAAGTGGATCCATTAGTATTATGAATATATAGCTAAAATCAAAGGATAAAAAAGTCAATTCAGGAGTGACATAACAATTAAAATAAACACATGCTGGTAAACATAACTTGAGGGTCGTGATTCTTTTTGGGAAATCATGATGCTCAGTATTTAATGTTTTTGTAACAGTCTATTATTAATTAACATTCTTTGCTGAAATGTGATGTTCTTTTTTCCAAAAAGTTTCTGTAATAATGTATTTACTTCGTTTCATTTAGATTACGATAGTGCTTTGGTAAGAATTAAAGTTTGATGGGTCCAACAATGTCTAGTAATAAGTACAAGGTATATGGATCATCATTATGTAAACTTCTCCATTACCTTAATCACTTTTTACACCAAACATTTTCCTAATTACTTGGTTTTCAAACACACTAAATTCCTTCTCGTCATGAAGATAAGAGAACACATTTCACAACCATAAAGAACAAATGAAACTATTGTTTTGTAAATTCTGAGTTTTATATTTCTTGAAAACAAGCGAGATGTTAATTTAATTACTGAATAGTAGCATGCATTTTTCAACTGAGTACTTTTCCTAATTTCTAATACTAGTTTAAATTATTCCTACATATTTAAATCCATTAACCCTATGTGTTGTGTGCAGTAACCTCTAAATAGTTGTCATCCTCAATCTGTGTATTCTTTGTGATCATTTCTTAGTCTTCTTTGCGTTCACTTCAAAAACCTGGTCCCTTGCTCTATTCCTTATTACTACCAATAAATTGAAATCTTGTACACATCCTAATATCTGCATTGTACCGTTTATGTCAAGCCTCCCTTGCATTAATTTAAGGCTAGATTAATATAAAGTCATGGAGAAAGTGCACCTTCTTGCTACAATCCTCTATGTATATTAAATCGAAAGAGCAAACATGCATATCTGTCAACCATACTTAATTTAGCTTGAAAATGTATTTTTTTGCAGCCCAAAAAACAACTGAAATCTCGCATAGCAGACTTCTTTTGGCTGAATCATAAGCTGTAAGTGCTTCAACGTCAGAGTGCTCTGTTGATTCCTCAGCTAAAATGAGTACCACAACATTTCTGACTTTGACAAAGGTTGATAATATAGTTTTTAGCCTTATTTATATTCTAGAAACAAAGAACTTCAATAAGCAACTATGACAAGTGTATGTCCTTAATTTCTAACACAATGGCTCGATCTCTAAAAAAAAAAAAAGGTGTTGTTGATGTTTGACTGTACATGCTTAGTTTCCCATTATTAAAGCTGGCATATTTGTATTAAGTGTTTCAGCTTGTTATAATACCTTTTTTCTTTTTTATCACCACATCTTACCTGAATTTCTCTAATGGGATAAGGATGAGGAAGGAAGCATTTGAGAGGAGAGTGATAAACCATTTAGAAAAACTACCCTCAGTGGACCCGACTGGGGTTGAACCCTAATCTTCCAGTCCTCAGTAGGCCAGTCTAACGACATTTCCGACTGACAAGTACATTGTGCTTACCTGGACCTTGTTTAGTGAATATAAATATGTACTCTTGATACAATAATAATTTTACAAAATTGTCAGTACTAATCTATCAAAAGTGACAACGGCAAATCATATGACTTAACACTGTATGAAAGTGTTTTTCATAATATTTAAATGCTATCTGATATCCCTCCTCTTCTCTTTCTTTCATGTTTTGAGTCAATGTGAGAAGATATTGCGCTATATAGCGTGTACATGTCCGGCTGAATGCACTGGTGCAAGCTTTTTCTAAATCAAGTTGATATTCCTTTTCAAAGTGGCTGCTGGTGCATATCCTTATCTCTGTCTATAAGATTATTACTAACCATTGCATTAGATGTAAGCCTATATACGACAAATTGTATGTTTTTACAATATGTTGGCTATTTTATAAATCAAATAAATCATTAAACACAAATAGCGTAGTAAACGCAACAAACCCATAAAGACTAACCAAGCATAGATAGTCCCAATGAACAAATCACTCCACTAAAATTCGAATCTTTTCAATACCACCCGTTATTAAAACTTAAAATAGAGGTTATTTTTAAGTTGATAATTAGTTTTATTAAGCCTGGAGACATGAGGCAACGAAATAAATAGGCTATTTCTACCAAAGAGACAAAAAAAAATCCTGAAAATGGTATTGAATTTTATATGTATGTATAAATAGTCCTATGTGTATTGAGGGATACAAGGAGACTTGAAAATATATGAACACATTAGGAATATAAAGACAACACACTTGAACTCACAATATTATGTAAAATGGGACTGCGATAATAATTGTATTATGTTATATACATTATCTTCAAATTAGAAATAAGACACAAAACATGAGGTATTATACTCTACATAGGCATGCGCAGTGTGGGGACCTGCACTTGTCACAAAAAAAGAATAAAATTTGGAGTGATGTAAGAACAAAGTACTGTACTTAATTTTTTTAGAAACAGCAACCAAATTAAGTAATTCAACTTCATCGTCAGTTTTGAGATCATGCATCTGATTCTCAACTGGTGGTTAGAACCAGCAAAACGCTGCGGTCATCCGACATTAAGCTAATGTGTTTTAGGCGTGAGTAAGGTTGAATTTTGAGGATATGTACCCGAATCGTTAGAGTGGGAGACAATTGAGGGAAAAACCATCCTAATTACACCTAACTCGATTTTTAACCCCTTTCTTCCCGTTATCGGCAGTGTAGTTTATCGCGAGAGTAACATGCCTTAGAGTGTGCAGCCACCCAACTGGGCGTGGAAACTTTGAAACTAGGAGATGTCTTGGTGCGTTTGTTACATTAAATAACCGACAAATTGTCTATGGAATTTTTTTTAAAGACAATCATGGCAAAGTGTCCCCAAAAACAGTAGCCAGCTGTACGTGCTAGAGGACTTTCTCCAAGTTGACAATATTAAAATCCTAATTTCGGTCAACAATATGCCAGGACCAGTTACAACACCTCTTGTGCCATTCATCGAACAAAAGCTGGCTTTCGATAAGGACTTATATGATAGGAGTGAAGAATTTTAAGGAAATGGTATTCTTCAAACGGCGTTTGGCACTATAATGTTTTTCAAGGAAATTTTCTCTAAAAAATAAAATATATTGTTATTGTTTTTAATTTATAGAAATCGTTAAAAAAAATTAGGGTAGGGGTGATCTCACCCCCTTCATCTTCCAACTGGCACCCCCCTTAGCCGCACTCTATGCACGCCTACGACACCCTATAGCTCATTTTCCTGTGTCTTCCGACTTGATGAAACTGATGAGTTTGATAGTTGTTACTCTTGGATATTTTATTTTTATCTAGTGGAATGTGAGTGATTTTGGATACATATTTTTCTTAGGTAGCTCTTCACCAGAGGAAGAATGATCAAGAAAAAAACATTCACTAGATTTGGATGCTGACATAGATGTATTTGTACAAGATTTTAAACAAAAAAAAAGATTCAATCGATATTCTCCACGCAGGTGAAAGTGAATCAATTCAAGCATCATGTACATCTTCCTCAACATCCATTGATGGCTTTAATATTCCTATTATTCCTGGAACCTCCTAAAGTTGAAATAGAAGGCGTACAGATGGATTTTTTCCTCAAAAATTGGTTGAGGGCAGCAATCATAATCCAGTGCTTGGTTGCTCACTACAGAACATGTTAGTAATAAGAGAAATACGCAAAGGGTTATCAGTGATTATGGTTTTCCGTTGTAATATGTGTTATCTTGAAATATCTGTGCCTACTAACGGGTCGGAAAAATGTCGAAACCTGTATGTATTTAAACACTCGCACAGTCACTGGAATAATGAGTATTGGTTCTGGCTTCTCTCATCTTGAAGAGTTTTGTGATTCAGTTGCATATCTTCAAAAGCATACAGTAGGTTTCATGACAAGCTATGTAAGGGATGGAAAAAAGCAGCAACACATGATATGGAACAAGCACATAGGATGGAATCCACATTAGCCATTGAAAGGGGAGAAATTGATTCCGATGGTGTTCCGGTCATAACAGTCGTTGCTGATGGATGCTGGTCAAAGTGTTCATATAAAAGTGGAAAACACGACGCGTTATCGGGTGTAGCTGCAACTGTGGGACTTAATACTTGCAAGGTATTGTTTATGGCCGTGAGAAATAAATTCTGCGTTGTATGTTCACGCACAAATTCAGAGGAAACTAAGCCACATGTCTACTACAAAAATTGGTCAGGAAGCTCAAGTAGCATGGAATCAAATATTGTGTAAGTATTCAAGCAGAGGGAAGCTCTTCATAAAGTTAGATATGGCAGGATGGTCGCTGATGGTAATAGCAGTTTCTACAAAAAGATCTTGGAAGCAAGGCCTTATAAACATCTTACGGTGGAAAAAATTGAATGCCGTAATCATTTATTGAGAAATTACATATTAAAAATAAAATTTTTGACAGAACAAACCAAACTTGGAAGCCCAGCTGAAAGAAAATTAATCAGTGGAAAACAAATTAAATTTAGATGTGCTGTCACTGAAGCTATAAAGTATCAAAAAAATCTTGATATTCCTATTCAAGAAAAGGTATCAGCATTGAAACTTGATATAGAAAATGGCCCAAATCACATATTTGGTGAACATTCAAACTGGGCTGAATACTTTTGTAATGGAACTAAAGAAAACGAGAGAAATATTGTTCCACAGTTAAAAGAAAGTGGCCTATATCAAGAAATAACGAGTGTAGTCAAGTATTTAAGTAAGAATTGTAGAATCCTCATATTAGATGTTGACAGAAATTCAATAGAGCAATTCAACACTATTGGTGCCAAACGTGTAAATTTTTCAATGAAACGATCTTACCAAGGTAGGTGCGCGGCAGCTGTTGTTTCACATAACACTAAACGACCACACTATGTGTTGCACAAAACCATGTACAATAGCATCAGTCCAAACAAATTTAGTAAACGTATGGAACTGCGCAGAGTTATTATATCAAAGAGAGTGGCAATATACCTGACTAACAATAAAGGACAAACTGTAAGACGCCCACATAGATCGCTTGCACATAGTTTTGCAGACAAAGATTATGGTCCTAATTGCCAACAGCCGGACATGAACTCAGAATTATACAAGAGGGAAGAATTGGCATTTTTGGCCTCACTACAAAACAGTCCAGAAGAATGCCATGACATCGAAAGAGGAACATTACTTCAGGCTGGAAGTGGACAGTGGCTAGAAATGAGGCGGAAAATGATAACTGCTTCAAATTTTGGCAAGATATGTCGAAGACGGCCAGCGACAAGCTGCAAAAATATTGTAAAAAACATGTTGTATACTCATAATTTATTAAATGTGCCATCCTTGGATTATGGAAGTCAGAATCAACTGCAATTACCCAATTAGAAAGACAGGAACAAATCACTGTTGATAAATGTGGTTTATTTATAGATAAGGATCATCCTTCCCTTGGAGCCACCCCTGATGGAACCATAGGAGAAGATAGACTCGTTGAAGTAAAATGTCCATTTTCAGCATCTGGGATGAATGTGAATGATGCAGTTCTTTTAGGTAAATTAAAATATTTGGAAATAAACAAAGAACAAAAACAAGTAGTTGGCCTAAAGTAAACTCATGAATATTATTTTCAAGTACAAGGATAGTTACATGTAGCTCAAAGACAATTTTTGCTTATTCGCCATTTGGACTTCACCACAAAATGAAATAAAGGTTATCCGGATGAAAAAGATGATCATTTTTGGAAAACTCAAATGGAACCAAAGTTGATACAGTTTTACTTCAATTGCATGTTACCAGAGCTTGTAGACCCAAGACACACAAGGAATATGGAAATTCGGGATCCCACATATATAGTGGAAGCTCAGAGGAAAAAACCAAGAAAACAAAATTAAGGCTAATATAGGAAAAATTACACACTAATTGTGAGAAGATAACTATAAGATATGCATTGTTTTTTAACAAGAGTGAAACCAAAATTCCATTAGGCCCATATCACCAGTTGATTTTCTTACATCTATTTATCCAAAAGACCCCAGAAATTATTTAAAAAATTATAACATGTGCCTCCTTGATCAACTAGCCTGGGACAAATATCTGGAGTGGTAGAAAGCTACTCAGCTCAAGCTACGAAATTAAAAGTTTGTCGAGAATAAATTCTTAATTGTTAAAAATTTTAATGCACAACAAATAAAAATCTACAATATCATGATATTTGATCATTGTTTGTTAATTATCATAATTCAAGCACTACTTATGATATTTGAAAAAATGTTAAATGCTATTTGTTTATCCTGTATAAGTGTACATTATTTATATCATTTGTGAAGCCTCATTTATTAAGCATTACTTAATTGGTTTAGACCTAGCTTATAAAAGTTTGTGTGAAAAGTTAAAAGTTGGTTAATACATGATCCTACTATTGTGTATTTACCATCATGTCACAATATGACTTATGCTATTGAATTTATTTTGTATATGTTTAAAATGTGTTGAACTTCTTTAAGAAAATCTATACTAGTAAATTTTATTTATTTTTGTACTAGTAAATTTCATTTGTTCATTAACGTATTGAAAAGTATAAGTTCTTTAGTTTCTTTATAATTTAGCAGTGGTTTTTAGTTTTTACAAGTACATTTACCATGTTGTTATTTAGTAAATAATGTATGTGAACATGATATATTTGTTGACGTAATTATGGGTGAGTTGATTTGTTTAAATGTATACTGATGAGTATATTTTTTCATCTGTTTGTGGATTTTATTTATTACTAATGTTTATACCGGCTAATCTTTGTATTTGTGAAGTTTTTTACATTTGTATTTGTTAAAATAATAATTGGTAGCTTGAGGTAACAGTGGTGTCGTCAAGCCATTACCTCATGCCATTTTTTTTTTGTCAGTAATCTTCTACCATGACTTTGGAGACCTAAACGTACGCACAGTGTGTGCATGAGTCTCCTTAGCGGTTTGTGTTAAATTTCTTAAAAGTATCCGATCTGAAGCAACAATATAAGTAAATTAAAATGTGTGTACATTTTAAATTTATCATATCTAAATACTCATTCACTATATGTACTGGTAGATCTATGAGTTAAGTGGTTTGTTTTTAGTGCCTTTCATCATATTGATTTATGAGCATGTAAAGTTAATACAGGTTTCTACAAAGGCGCTTGCAGGATTTTTCTCCGTGGGGGGTCGTTTTCAACATACAAAAATGTATTTTACAGCAAGTTTAACTTGAAAAGAAAACCACTAAAGAAAGACACCTGCAGCATGTGTGAGTCATTAGCGGCACAAAAAAAAAGTGCTAAAGGTGATATCAAAGCTGAGCTTGAAGAAAAGCATGTAAGACACCAGAATGAAGCAAAATTTGCACAAGATTTGAGGAAAGCTAAGGAAAGACCTTTGATATGCAGAAGACCCTGCCTCTCCCCATAATTTCGATCAACATTATGTTCTACAAGCGAGTTTTATGGCTCTATAACTGTGATGTCCATTCTGGGTCCAGTGGAAAGAATTTTTGTTACCTTTGGCTTGAAGGAGAGGCAGGTAGAGGTGCACAAGAAATAGGTTCATACCTTTAAAAAAATGTTGAAATCAATTTAGGAGAATAAACGGAGGAGTTGATTGTTTGATCTGACTCATGCGGAGGTCAAAACCGAAATATAAAAATGATCTTAGTGCTAAAAACTATAATGGAGCTACATAATACATAACTCTCTTAAGAAAATAACTATTCGTTTTCTGATCTCTGCACAGTTTCTTGCCCAACGATTCAGTATTTGGAGACATAGAATGTTCCTTGAAACTTCAACAGTGCATGTACACGCCTGAAAGAGATTAAAAACAACACAGCAATTGTCTAAAAACTCGTGAAATTGTGTTGTTGAGCGAGAAGAACCCATTTGATATTTACATGAGCAGCACTTTCAATGGGGACGGGCAACAAGTAAGCTTACTTAAGAAACGATTAGGTCGCCCATCCTTTAGCAGTCATAACTTTTGCCAAAACTTTGTGCAGCTCTGGCCAGATGGAAAACCAATCTCAATTTCAAAGCTAAACGACATCAAGAGTATTTTTCACCTAATACCTTCAGATGCTAAGAGGTTCTATCAAAATATCTTATCTAAAGAAAGAATTTAGGACGACATAGACAGATATGATGGTGTACTTGATTTTTTTGTTGAAGAAGAGAGCTAAGCATTAATTTAGCCTAAATATATTTTCAAAAATTATTTACATGGCCGGTATTAACCAAGGGTTTGACGAAATCAAAGCACGGGCACTGGGTCGATCTTTTGGGACTGATCAGGGCACCCGATGAATTTTCATTTGTTGTCTCGAGGGGAAGTGTTGGAGTCACTGACTAAGATGCACGATCCAACCACTGTACCAATCACCAAAGGTGCTGCAGTAGCGCAAGTATCTATAGTTAGCCAATCTCACACACTCACTTTTTTCAGTTGTCTCTTTCATTCAAACCTGACCGCGTCGTTTTATGTTCGCATTGACCTTTTTGTGTTAATTAGCCCACGAAGTGTATTTGTAGATTGTGTGTTCGTCTAGGATGTTAATTTTGTGTACCCGACCTTAACTTTTGCTAACACTAGCTATTGGCCTATTGAACGTTGATAAGATATTCAAATTTCTGTAAATAATTGAAGAGAAGAACTAAAATTAGAACCCTAAACCAATACAATTTTTATTTATTCCTTATAAGCATCATTGGCATAGTATCCCACTACTTGAGTTGGCTCCTGCACAATCCTCTATATTCGAGGAGGGAAAGCTGGTAGAAAATTACTCAATTTCAAATAACGTTATTAATTTGTTTCTCAACATATATTTGGTCACAAAGTGACATCTACTGTTTTAATAAATTGCACAAATTTTTGTTTCTAGTCAGTTTACTTTTTATATGCCCCTACTATTCCTATTTTAGCTGACAGTTTAAATTATATTGTACATTTTCACTCTGAAATTCTACCTTCCTCATGCCTACCCTATTTGCATAGTTAAATGTGGACAGCTCGAACTTTTAAAAACATGCAGTTCCAAAATAAACATAATTTAAAACCCATAACAATGACCGCAATGCACTTAGTTGCCATTAACAGGGAACCAGGGTTAAAATCCAACCCAGGTGTGTTGGGTGGTTATCCCATTCCCTCTTCACAGCAACATGGTTGCACTTGCTCTAAAACTTCTAACCCTTGACTTAAGCCCTAAAGTTCGTTCACGGTAGGAGTTTACCTGGGAAAGGACTATTTTCCCTACCAGAAATCTATTATATAGTAGGATATTGGTAAGAAAAAAGACCTTTCCCAGGTAAACTCCTCCCGTGAATGAACAATAACTCTTGTTTAAACATACCATTTCATATCAAATATTATTTATTTATTCCTATATTACAATGTAGAAGCACTACTAAAGCAAAAATAATTATTCTAGAATAGACGTTTCTCTTCCAGATGTCCTTTTTTTTTTGGTATTATGCACTTATAATAATGGTGAAATTGATAATTAACTTTTCAGTAAAAATTTAAAAAATGTAACTACCTTTTTAAAACAGAAAATTATATATTTTTTAAAATAGTTCTGAATAAGCAAGGAAAATGTATAAACTATGTAGATTCCTAGGTCCATAGACAATGCTAAATTTCAGTGTAAATATATTTGCTTCATCCTATTAAAATTATTTTCTGTTTATCTATAACACTTTTGAGAGAGGTAATCAAGAAAATGTACTGGCACAGTAGCGCTCCTTCTATAAGCCAGTTATTTCCAACTTTAGGCGCTAGCTCAGTTAAGGTAAGTATAGTTTTTTTCTGTTGTATATTTATTTTCTTTAATATATGTTTTTACAAAAATTAACACATGCTATTATGTATAAAAAAAGAGGTTTCATTGCAAAATTTACTTATGTTGACACTCTCATTGTTTTTCTAGACTCAAAATGTCTAACTAAATTAAATTCATTAGTGTAATTAAATAAGCCGAAGGTCCCGGGTTCGATTCCCGTGTCCAGGTGTCATTTTTCAATTTTCAGAATATGGTAATTAAACGTGTTTCTTCTCGTTGTGGAACTTATTAGTTTGTGTTATGAGTGACATCTCCACAGTCCTTGGTATGAGCTGAAGAACACTCGAGACGGCAAGAAGTAATCTAACGCTT
>CABFOW010009354.1:0-14248 GCA_902141385.1 Timema californicum | reverse complement strand
ATAACAAGACAGATATAAACTTAAAATAGTATAGATATTTCATTACGAGGAATTTCTGAATAAGAGTACTTTAAATAATAACGTTGGTAAATTTAACCTAAGAAGTCAAAAGTAGCTGTGATGTAGCCGGAAATCAAACCAGAGCCTAGCTAGCTCAGGTACGTAAAAGAAAAAGGAGAGAGGGTATTGCTTCTCTTTCTCAGAAAGTCACCCACCGGTCTAAAAAAAAAAGTTTGCCTGCTGATGACTAATTAGGTATATGATAGCACACTAGAATTCTTTATGGTTGATTTTAAATTACCTATTCTTACTTAGTGTAAAGTACTTAAAAAGTGTTTTGTTTTGTAATTAACAAAAAACAAATTTTGTTTCAGGAACGGCTCCTTTCTTTGCCCACCACCATCGTTCACATACATAATTTGTAGTTTTAAACCTTCCAGTGTTGGTGTAAATAATAAGCTTTATCCTTAAATTCTCAATTTTTTCCAATTAAAATTATAACAAAAATATATGTTTTATTAGATAGATAACACAGTAAGTGTTAAAAATGCAGACTAATGAGATGAATATACTTCTACTTTTAAAAAAAAGGTAAAATAAATTATATGTATAATTAACATTTATTCTTTATCGTAGTTACATAATGTATCTTTTTTAATCATAATTACAAAATATAACCATAATTCACCTTTTATTCTTAATTGTAATTAAAACAAATTTATTAAATTCTCTTGTAAATGTGTTTTTTTATCACTAAATCTCAATTCCATGATTTAAACTTGTGAACCAACACATACCATAGCATCCCAGAAAGAACCTGGGTAAAATGTCATATCAATCCAGAGAGGAACAACCTCTAACCATACCATAGCATCCTGGAGAGAGCCAGAGCTAGATACCATAGCATCCTGGAGAGAGCCAGAGCTAGATACCATAGCATCCCATAGAGAGAATCAAATAGCCGAAGCTATTGGGTAAGCATTTAGTGAGGGATTACACCACTATGATATCATATTCTGAAAATTGAAAAATGACACCCGGACATGGGAATCGAACCCAGGATCTTTGGCTTAGTACGCCAATGCTCTGACCACTGAGCTGACCCGTGTCCAGGTGTCATTTTTCAATTTTCAGAGTATCCCATAGAGAGCCAACATATACTTGATTAAAATACCATAGCATCCCAGAGAGAACCATAGTATTCCATTGCAAACCATAACATTCCAGGGTAAAATAAGAGTCTTCTATTGCAAACCAGACCATTCCAGAGAAAAATACCTGAGTATTCCATTGCAAACAAGAGAATTCTGAAGAAATAAAAATCTAGAGTATCCCAAAGTAACCAAACTATTCCAGAATAAACCAGAGACCGTGAAAGAACCAGACTAACTCTGGTTGTTTCATAACCGAGTGAAAAACAGAGTAAAACCCAGTGCTTGGCTTGCTCTGTATTTATTTGGTTTTCTACTCTGGTTTCCTCTTGAGATTTTCACCGGGGATACATCAACTTATTTAAAAACAAGTCACGAGTTTAGAACTTAGTTATGCAATTCAAACAATTAATTAGCACATATTATATTTAATTTAACCATCACATACATTGATGTATCTCATATATTCGTATAAATAAGCAAACGATGTTAAAATGACAAATTGACTTGAAACTGTGTAAGAGAGAAGGAGATACCCGAAATATATTTTTTCTCTTGCACAATGGTGTGTAGATGACAGCTCCGAAAATTTTTCCTTGGATGTCCATCCAATTATATTATAGAGATCAATGTATAATGTTATATTACACAAGTAGAGAGTGTAATAACTTATAACTATAGCGGTGTTTCACTAGTAATAACGTACTACAAAATTTTATCCAACATTTATATTAATGACAATGATGCCATATGCAGAGGAAATATCTATTGGGTATAATTAGTGTGGTGGATTTTCAAGAAATAAATCAACGTATTAAGAGTTTTACTATGTGGTAAATATTAGAAATAATGATTGAATGCAACATAATGGTACTTTATTTATTAATAGATTTTAAAGGGCCTATGACTCAGTTAAAATAAACTAATTATATGAGTTTTAGTTAAGTTTGGGATACCCAAAAAGCCTGTCAAGCTAATTGAGATATATTTGACAGACACGCATGGTCAGGTACAGGTTTGATGCCACTTTTCAGATACTTTGGAAAATAATAATTAATTGAAATAAAGAGAGGCACTTTCCCCATTACTTTTTAATCTGAACTTAGAGTATGCTATTATGGAACCGGTAATGCAAAAAAGAAGGGAAGGATTGACATTAAACAGTACAACGCAGCTATTAGGATACACATTAGCTTTGTTGGGTAAATGAGGACATTTTATTAGATGCTACTATGTAAATTGGCTTGGGTATGAACACTGACTAGATTAGGTATATTATCATAGAGAGAACACAGGTTGAGGACAATAATGTAGATATTACTGCGAACAACACATCACTTGACAGGGTTAATGAGTTTAAATATATAGGAACAAATTTAAATAGCAATAATGATATAAGAGTGGAAATTAGGTAAAAAATACATTTGGGAAATGCATGCTATTACTTGGTAAGTAGTCGTCATAACACCAGCTTTCAAGGAATGTAAAACTTAGAATATGCTAAACAATAATTTTACTGGTTCTTCATGGTAGTAAAACAGGGTCTCCCCACTTAGATGCTGAAAATCAGTTTAGAGGGTTTGAAAACAAGATGCTTAAAAAGCTATTTGTTCCAAAAACCAGTGGATATGTTGGCTGGTGGAGGAGGTTACGTGATTATGGTTTGCATATTCGCAAATTATCACATTACAGTGTTAGGCTAGTTAAATATTGCAGATTACAGTGGACAGGACGTGGAGCACAAATGTAAGAATCTAGAACCATGTTCAGAGTATTGACTGGCAAATTCAATAGGACCAGATCAGTGGCTCCCAAACTTTTTCAGTTGACGCTACCATTTGTAGATAGTCAAATTATCGCCCCCCACCTATTTTTTTGTAATATTTATACGTGTGGACAATAAACAAGCGCTGTACCGCCTCATACTCTGACTTGTGATGATCTTGTAACAACAACACAGTCAGATGTGTCACACTAACTGCCGAGGACAGCGAACACACAATCGGTCTTCACTTCGTGCAGGTACCACACACAGGCTAGAGAGTAGCGCCGCCCCTCGTGTCCTTACGTCGCCGTGCTTCTCATACAGACCATAGCAGATTTCACTGAATTGCGTCCATTATTTTGAAAGTTACAAGGGAAACTCGGGGGAGGGGGGGGGGGCGAGAGCGAATGTAACACCATGTATCAGAAATACAGTGTCTTAACATTAAGTTGGCACCACTGTACAATATATTCAAGGGTGTCATGACGGACAGCCACGTTATTTGGTAATATACTGCTAAACTTGTCACTATGTTTATGTTTAACACAAGATATAAATAAAGATGATAGTGTAAATATAATGTTACATGGCACGAATCAAATATAATATAAATTATTTTACACTTAACGGTATTATTGTGCATTGAATCTCTTCAAGCTAAGACGCAAAATAGGTGGTTCATCGTCTAGTGCAGGGGTCCCCAACCCTGTGCCCACGGGCGCCATGGCGCCCACCGAGCCTTTTTCGTCTGCCCACCACTTTTTTACCACAGTTGATAAGTTCTTGACTAATGGTTTTAATCTCACTTTTCCGACAAAAATCAAGTTTGTGCCTATCTCCAGGTATGCTGCTCAATGCCGTAGCCAGCCAATAATTTTAGGGGGGGGGGTTTGGTGGGCCCACCCCCCAATTGATGGAGGCTAGAAAAAAATATAAATAAACAGTTCCAGAAGCTATCTGAGGTGTTTTTTTTTTATGGCAGCACAACCCCCTAACTGCTGGAGGCTAGGACAAATTCTAAATATTAAACACCTCTAGAAGCTATCTGAAATGTTTCTTTTATGGCAACATAACATCATCACTGCCGAAGGCTAGAAACAATTCTAAATAATAAATAACTCTAGAAGCTCTCTGAAGTTCTTTTTTTTTATGGTATTTGTACTTGTACATTAATTTTGATATTGTTTGTACTATATATAAAGCCATATACATTTTGTTCACAAAATTTCGTTGGGGGGAGGTGGGGGTTGAAACCCCCATCCCCTCACCCCCCTCGACTACGGCCTTGATGCTGTTCTCAAGAAGTTGGTGATTGAAAGCCCCCCTCTAATTCCTCTTTCTTTGCTGGCTCATTTACAAAGTGTACTTTTACTCGGAACTATCATTCTAATGGTTTCAAGCTGAATGGTTTTGCTTTTTCCTGATCTCAAAGACCTACCCCCTTTCATCACTCTCTTCACACTCACTAATACCATGATAATACTTCCTCTTTCCTTTGTAAATATCTTGACATGGGTCTACCCAGCTTTGTTGCCTGAATAAATACAGAATAAATATATATTTTAAAAATTAACCTACGCACCAAAATGGTGGTGAGTAGTTAAATATTTCCTTGTGTCGTTATTTTGGTCTTGTTAATACCATAAATAAAACAGTATATTTTAATTCGTTTTTTTGTCAACTTGGAGGGGGTTGAACCCCGCTTATCACCATGGCTACGGCCTTGAGTATCACCCACAATCCCATGTAACGTCACAATCGCTGTTGGAAACTTAACACGGCAGTTGACCGGCCATGTGTATAGCGTTGAGGCTGACCTCTGAGCCTGGCGGGAGTTAGTAAATTTGTCCTGAAAAAGTAATTGGTGCCCGCCACACAACCGTTTGTTTTGAATGTGCTCTAAGGTACAAGATGGTTGTGGATCTTCGGTCTAGTGATATAATAGCCGCCAGGTGAACCTAATAAAGGTGTTGTTTATTTAGGGTATGTCACAGTAGAATTATATCCAATATTTAAAATGGAGCAAGTGAAAGTGTCGAAAGAATTAAATTTAAATGGCAATTAAAGTGGTAATGGCGACGTTTTATTCGATCATTTGAAATATGAAAGCGTCATGGCACGAAAAGAACAAAGATAAAAGTTTACATATCATTAAATGTGTCAGGTCAGCGGTTCCCAAACTTCTCAGGAGAGAAATTCGTCACGGAGCACTATCGTTACCATTATGCCAAAGTTACGTATATGTGTATTTTTTCTGTCTTTACCTTGCTGCATTTTTAATGTTGTTAGTCGATACTTTATCGTTTAGCAAAAGCACAAATTATTTTTTCTGAGTAGCTTAAATTTGAGTACAAGCTTAATTTTTCCCATTGGAAGTACCGTAATTGAAAATTGGGACTCTAAATACCGTTTTTTTAAAACACAAATTTTGTACATACATGTCTTTGGCATAAGGGCGACAATATTTTCACATAGCACCTATATAGTTACTACACCGAATGGCAGCAGTATTCACAGCTGAAACTATTTTTTAAGCATTTGGATATGTTAAACATCAAGTTTTATTTCATTCGAAATGTTATTAAACTTCATAAATGAAAAACAACCACAAACAACATAAAGTAACTAATCACATTTGAGAACGAAATCAAAGCAGCTATTGTAAAACCACTGTATGATACCCACATAGATATGGTATTTAAAATAACTTTTTACGGCTGTAAAAAAGTCACTTGGCATAAAAAAACACGTTAACGTATTGACAGCAAACTTAGATTTTAACGAGAGGGATGGGACTGTTTTGATTTGCACAATTTGGCTATATCTGGTTTAATTTGGGACAGCTGCAACCGAATATCTGGCTCTGTAATGCGACGGGATTTATATTTTGTTTTGGTAGCCACATAGGCAGAGAATCTTGAATTACTTAAGTAAGTTGTAGCAAATGACGGAATAATGATTTTTGCTTTATCTGAAAAAACTTCAAATTCCTCTCTTTGCTGACACTAAAATTCTGATAGTGACTTCTTGGTTTCAAAATTATATCTTATCGCAAAATTTGGTGTCAAAT
The DNA here is from genome assembly GCA_902141385.1 of Timema californicum. NCBI lineage: Eukaryota > Metazoa > Arthropoda > Insecta > Phasmatodea > Timematidae > Timema > Timema californicum. Next base: position 8,262 of record CABFOW010009354.1, on the reverse strand, counting down.
GAATAAGAAGGCACTCGTACTGCTGCGATGTCAGACAGGGTGGATTTTCCAACACAAAGAGCATGGGTTTACAATCCAAAAGTTTTATCTCATCTTTTCTTGGAGTTCTTTCGGAAAATAACAGTTGAAACTATCAAGTAAACTTATCAGGTGAACGTGAAACATATTTATGATATTTCCAAGTATGTCGGAGTATGGATAGTTCTCTAAATTCTTTTACCACTGTCAAGCTGTCTAGATTTCAATTTTTCATAAATTCAGCCCAAAGCTTGATTTTCTTTTAAACGCTTGTACTTTATCGCCGGCCACTGGAGGTATTGTCACCGAGGGTATGAGACTTTCTTTTAAGGATCTTGATTTCAGCTAGCTATTTGTTGAAATGAAATCGATGGCATTTTCTGAATCCCTACGCGGGTGCTACAAAATATCTGCAACGGTCACGTGTTTCGTTCTTAAAAGAGGGGATCCGAAAAGTTATATCGGCGTAATTATTTAAAAAAATCAATTAATTTGAAAAGCATATATCACACACATAAATTGTAACTACTTTATCGTTAGGATAATTTATTGCGTAAGACAAATAATTAAGTTAACACTAAATAGATTTATTATAGAAAAACATAAAAGAGGTATACAATTACATTATTATTATTATTACTATTTGCACCGCGTCTTACTACCTGTTCGGGTTATACGCACTTACGCTAATGTGTAATGGTAGGGTGATTGTGAGATGAAATGGAGGACCTACAGTTTAACGTGGAATCCGAACCACGGTGGAGGCCTGGCATTCCCCACATTCACAAGATGTCTTGTCAGAGGTGAAGGAAGGGTTTGGTAATCAGATAAATCTTTGCCGGGACCGAGGATTGAACCCCGGCCGCCAGCACAGAAGTCTGACACCTTACCCCTAGACCGCCAGGTCACCTATAAGATTACAATAGTTATACAAGATTAATGCTGGTTGACAATTGAACGTGTAATATATAAGGTCAGGAAAACAAGTAAACATATCGTGGATCCTGGGAAACTTTATGTTAAATACAAGATGTGTTCATATATAGCAAGTCCAAACTATAGGATTGTCTTGCAGTTGCTCGGGTAAATAAGCGTCCAGGGAAGCTTGGTCAAAGGCAGTAGGCAGGAAGAGCCTGTTCACTATCAAAACAGCTGGGCAAGCGCTAGGCTACTGTCAGTAGGGTCTAAAAGGAGAAACAGTGAAATAATTACCAATTACCAATTAAAGTTAACTGTAAAACCTATAAGTTTAGAGTTACTATTATATATTGAATTAGCTTGCTTGGTTGGGACTTAAGAAAGTCCTGAAGATACATTGTATAGTGAATGATATGAGAAAACTTTGTTAATTGCATTGGTAGATGGCTAGCAAACAGGTGTCAACACCAAATAGTACTATGGCCGGTCCTTTTCCAAATAAGTACTGCCAGAGCAATCAATAGTACATTTAGACAATAACCCATTCCCTGGGGTACAACTTTACTTTAGAACACACTAACTTTTAATACTTAGTCTTTAGAAGCCAACAACGGGCTAAAAGGAAGGTATTATCTGCGCGGACTAGCAACCTTTAAGACTAGCTCCTTATTACCTCTGGAGCTCAAGGCTCCTATATTTAAGCTATGTCATATGGACATAGGGAGACCTTAGTCACTTGGACTAATATAAGAAGTCTGAAAGACTCGAGAACATATTGCAGTCACTTTGACTGCACCAACTAAGTCAGAAGGACACAAAACCAAAATATAGACACTTTGACTGAAATAAGAAATCTAGGAAAATAGTCACCTCGACTATATAAACTAAGTCAAAAGGAACTTGATAAACATTATAGTCGTCTCGACTATATTAACTAAGTCTGAAGGATATAATAAACATTATAGTCATCTAGACTATATAAACTAAGTCTGATGGACTTATTAATAACACCTTGATACTTAGAAGATTGAAGAGGATTTCCCTCGACGACGGGGTGAGACCCACGATCCAAACTTCATGGCGAGCTGGTACTTCTGTAGATGATAGAGCGGCGCTTCCTTCTTCTATGAGACCACGTGGTGAAGTACAATAAGTGAATCTGAGCGGCACTCATTATATACGATTTTTCTGACCAAACAGAAACAAAAAGAATAAGGCGTAAACTACAGGCAATAGGAAAGACGGAAACAAGGGGGAAAGGAAAAAAAAAAGAAAATGGGGGAGGAAAAGACACGTACCAAGGAACACCGCAAGAGCACAGCACTCTAGGCTCGTGACTTCGATCCCGTCCATTTCAACTATTGGTTGATGCAGCGAGGACGTGTGTGATATTTACCATGCTGGTGTCTCCGCCATACTTGTAATTTCCTTGAAAACACGGTGATTTTATCAGAGCCCATCCTGTTAGGTGAGTAGTAAGTCTTGAAGGATATTATTACTAAATACATCAGTTTTAATTATCTTCTTTGGACTCAGCTATAGTATTTTTCTAAGGATTCGTCTCGTGAGTGTTATTTTACACACTTGTAATATTTTCTTCTCGGAAGCATGTTGGCTGTATCCGAGACCATACAGTTATGGAAAGTAGATGTTGAAGCATATTATTCCTAAATATATCAATTTTAATTATCTTCTTTGGATTCCGCTAAAATAATTATCATAATTTATTATTTTTATGTAGGCGCGTGGTGTAGATGTCAATTTTACATAATTGGCATGCTATAACTCTCCTACCCTTCAAAGGAGGCTCTCAGGGTGGGAGTCAACAGTTGATGGCGAGGATACACCTACAGATACATCTTGCCCCTTGGGAGTAGGCAACAGCAACTACACTAAAGTTATCCGGCTTGCAGAACACGCTCGTCCTCCTCTTTCATGGCACAAAACAGAGATCCGAAGAAGACCATTACCATCCTTTGCAGCGCGCTGAGGCCGAAGGGAGGGGAGAAGAAAAGTCAGAGAGAGTGCATGCACAAGATTACCTCAGATTCACGTATAGTAAAGATTTGAAACAAAAAACCCAACTGGGTAATAATTAGAAAATCATTATAAAGTTATTTCCTTTACGTAATAAAGGTGCCAACAGGAAATAGATCAAATAGATTGTTCTCATCAGGAGAAAATCATTCACAGATCTTTATTATGATTGAATCTTGCAACTGCAACTACTTCTATAACGATAGATCAAAAATCTCTATTCTCGTCAGGAGAAAATTATTAATAGATCTTGATTCTAACTGAATCTTTCTAATGTTACTTTCAATTTAATTTAGGTATACTTTATACACATACACATAGCAATGTGTGTATCTACTCCCTATTAAATACACAAAAATTTACATTCATACTTTACAGTGAAGACTGAATATAGAATCCTCCATCTAAATTTTAATTTACATATTCAATATACGTTTTACAAATAAAGATTACCTCCTACATTTTCCTTTTCTACTAGATCTAGTAGAAAACTTCAACACAATATTATAGCTAGCGTTAAAAATTATGTCATTTTATAACATTCACTATATACAAATATATATTACTTAGGGTATCTTCTTTAAATGGCCTACATGAGCCCGACGACTTTGTTGTCCATCGTCCACGAGTTGGAGTACAGATACAGGTGCTAAGAATGATCTAATTCTCCATGGACCGCTCCACTTTGGAGTGAGTTTGGCAGAGATCCTGTTCCGGCACATAACCGTGTCTTTTACAGACACATTTACAGACAACCGATCTCGGTTGTAAGCCGTGGCCACACTGGCCCTGGATCTCCGCAAATTATGAAAGGCAAGCTTACACCTTTCATAATAAGAGGAGGTCCCACAGTCCCCAACCAGAGGGTCAACGTCCCGAATTGCCAACAAAGGATGACTCAATTCCCTGCCAAGTAATAAAGATGAAGGGGTGGTCCCTGTAGACTCATGAATATCCGAGTTGAAAGCAAGAGATAGAAAATTTATCCTCTTGTCCCAGTGAGGCTGGGAACTACCATGATAAATGGTCAAAGCAATATTTAGGGTTATATTAAATCTCTCTACCTAATTAGGGGCAGGGTTGTAAGGACTAGTAGTTACATGTTTAATTCCCCACGCAAAACACATGTCATGAAAAATCTTGGATTTAAAACAGGGTCCATTATCACTTACTAACTTTCTGGGGGCACCAAAAATCGCCCACACTCTGTCAGACAAGGCTCTAACGGTGGTGGAACCTTTCATGTTTCTAAGGGGGATAATCACAACAAACTTAGAAAAGCCATCAATGAGGTTGAGAACACAGGTGTTTCCATTGGTAGAACGAGTGATGGGGCCTACAAAGTCAACAAGCACAATATCCCACGGGTTATGAGCGACATCCGCAGCGTGCAACCCATAACGAGTGTTCTGAGAGGGATTGGCTCCTAAACACCCATCACACTTACTAATCCACTGTCTAACATCCTGGTACATATTGGGCCAAATACACTCCTGTGCAATCTTACGATGCGTTTTGAAAATTCCCAAGGGGCCTCCAAAGGTGGAATTATGAAAAAGGATCATATCCCTTAATTTATTAGGAACAAAAATATTTCTACCTTTCAACTATACAACACATTTGACCCTTAACTACTATGGTGGGGTCAAAATGACCCAGCTACTACTAATTTAGTGATGGAGAATGGAGTACCTGCTTGTCATAGCTGTACGCTCTGGTATTCTCAGTTGAACTTGAGCTTTGGACATGTTGGATATTTCGCTTCCCTCTTGTGTACCGTTCCCTTGTGCTTTCTCCTTGGCTCAATTCTGACCCCATCATAGTAGTTACGTTACACGTTTTATTCACTTTTCTTATTGTTATAATTTACGTTTTAACGAGTGTATATCAGTAGGAGTACGCCATTGCAAAGTAGTGAGGCTATTTCAGCAGCTTTGAACGAATGAAGGGACAATGAAAATGACGGTCTCGGAAATGAGAGTGATGGTGATTTGAGTGACGGTGGAAGTGAATATAGTGATCATGAAACCGAATCTGAAATTGAACATTAATCAGAAATCGATGATGCAGAAAGGGAAAATGAAGGTAATGGTGGACAGACTCTGGCGGAGGGTACGCCGGTGACTCTGGGGGTGGGGGCGGTGGCTGCGGCGTCATAAAGGGTGGTGGTGGCGGGTGGTGTGGAGCTCGGGAGAGTGGTAGAGGCCTGGGCAACGCGGCCACAACGTCTACTTTGCGGAAATTGTATTACAACAGTTACATTTATTGATAAATAAAAATGAACATGTTAGATCTAGTGTGGGAATTTGCTATCTAACCCTAAAAACTAGTTCCTTTTTACTTTCACCTTGGGTATCAACGATAAAACAGTTAGTGTCGGACCGAGCTCCACACCACCCGCCGCCACCCTTCGCCCCCACCCCCAGAGCCACCTGAATATCCACCGCCAGAGTCCGGAATTTGATTTTTTTTATCACCGCGTCTTACTACCCGTTCGGGTTACATGCTATAAGTACTAATTACGCTGATGGATTAGGAATTGGGAAGATTGAATTAGAGGAAGTGAACCCGCATTTGCGTGGAGGGAGAGTGGAAAACCATTTAGGAAAAAAAAACCAGTTCACCCGACCGAGATTCGAACCTCGATCTCCCCGTCCTCAGCAGTCGAGCTAAACACGACTAGCGCGTTAGCCAACTACGCCATCGAGGCGGGTGAATTTGAATCACGTATTTTAAAACGATCAGTCAATGATATAAACTTATGTAGTTGGGAGAAAGTCAACAAGATTAATTTAATAAATATTATGTCATACAGATGTCAAACAAAATCAGTTTTTATTTTCAGAAATATTCTAACGGTCTCAAGCCAGAATTAGAGGAAGTGTACACACATTTTCACGGAGGGAGAATGGAAAGCCTATTAGAAAAAACCTCCCTAAATAATATATCCTTTAAACTGAATACCGTGGCGTGGATTTGTTAGCGGTGTCAGCCCAGCGAAAGATATCGAGGTTCGAATCCATGTGGGCACACCATTCCTCTTGTTGGTGCCAAGCTGATAGCTATTTTAATCATATTATAAATACAAATATTAAGAAAGTTTGGGTGCGTATAACCCGAACGGGTAGTAAGACGCGGTGCTAACAAAAATAACGTTTGGATTTTAGACATAATAGTAATTGTTTTTCTTTCTTTATTCGCACCCAAGACTCCTGCTAGAGAAAATGAGTGTCGCTCATGAATATATATTTGAAGTGTAGTTAAGAAACTAGACAATATATTAAATAATATTTTTCAAACAGGGAGTCAAACCGGGACTCCCTCTTTCACAAACATTCCACTATATGAAGAATCCGACCCCTAGCCCGTCTAACCATCAGCATCGGTTTTTCACTATGATAGTTTTGTTTCGAAAACCAAGCTATTATAGAGGAGGCTTTATTTCCCAAAATTTTATTGTATTAATAAATATTCAGGGTATGCTAAACAAATCCACGCTAAAGTATTCTATTTAAATGATATATTTTATTATAGATTCCTTCATCCGTATCGGGCGTATTTACTACTATAACTGTCCCAGACCCGCATCTTACTACCCAATCGGGCTATACGCATATGCGTTAGGGATGAGTAAGGTTGAATTTAGATGATGTGCACTCGCATTTTCGTGGAGGGAGAGTGTAAAAAACCACCCTCAATGCACCCAAGCGGGTTCGAACCACGATTTCTCCCCGTCACCCGCGTTAGACCACTCAGTCACTGAAGCAGGCCAGATAGTGTATAGACAAGGAATCTCTTCACTAATGATCCAGAGCCAGGGGAGGGGGGTGGCGCTGGGGAGTGAGGCTCTTCATAATACAAACCTATTACTAAGTTTGGCACAAAGAGTAAAAATAATTTCACGTCTACATGCCCGTTATTTGTCACCTAAGTATTCCCAGGACGCAAACAAACATATTTCTCACTTTCAATATGTAATGCGTGCCATTGACCCACTCTTACACTTCATGAGTGGTTACAGCCAGGGAAAATATTCCCTCTCCCTCAGCACTATTGTGTCTGTAAGTCGTGTGCTGGTGCAGAAACCCTTAAGTAGGCTTTCCTCGCAACATCTGTTCAAGTTATTTGTAAGGTAACCCAAACGTCAAACAATTCCCATCAACTCTTCAGGCCATAAGTTTTCTGTTGTAATGTCAAACAGTCCCAGGATACCCATTTAGTCCAACAACTTAGTTTAGATTGGTTGGTAGCGTGTCTCTACACTGAGCCAAGGGTTTCCTTCGAATCTTGTGTGGGTGAAATAAGGGTGGCTTTACACTTTTACACCACGCAAATGCGTGCTTACTTCATCTAAATTCAACCTTCCTACTTCATAATTTATTAGTGTAATTAGTACTTAAGAGGATATTGGTCCTGTACCGCTATTGCTCCCAAATGTGACAAAGTACACGGTACAGACTCTTAGTGAAATCATGTTTAAGGAACAATAAAAAATGGTATAATATATAATTTTGCATTTTTGAAAAGCGGAAGAATATGGTGACGTACTTATAAATTCTTAATGGATTCGTTTAAAATAAATCGTGATTCAGAAATGAATAATAAAAATCTAAAAACTATATATAAATAAAAAATTATCTAAGACGTTTCCATTAAAAAAAATTACATAGTTGCAATAGAAAATACGAAATAAATATGATTTTAAAACGATTATTTTATAACGATTGCTCTTTTATCTGGAGGAAAGACTCTGAACTACCTGAACAAGGGATTACAATAAATGGGTTGTGATGCTGGTCTCTTTGAGTTGGGGACCGGCGAGGTTGGTTGAAGGAGTGTGGATAGTGTCCGGCTGATCTGTGCGTGGTGCTTTGTGTTGGATAAGAGAAGTCGGAGATTATTGACGTTTGTCTTGACAAGTCACGTTGAATACTTCGGGATTTGACATAAGAAGAGGCTATAAATCACATATACATTCACGCGCCCCACGTAAGAAAAGACGAGGAACAGAATTTAAAGAATATTGGAAACAAGGGTGGTATACAAATTTATTAATTTAGAACAGTGGTTCCCAACCTGGGGGTGATCGCCCCCAAGTGGACGATTTGGGTTATCAGTGGGGCAATAAATAAGTGCGGGGCGATGAGTATTCAAAGGGGGGGAAATTAAAGTAGTACTGTACAGTAGAAGTTGCGGGTAGCACGAGTCACTGGCTATTCTCAGCCGGCGAGTTACAGCACTCACCCCTCTCCACAGTCCCCACTGGCTATTCTGAGCCGGCGAGTTACA
>CABFOW010009353.1:0-14250 GCA_902141385.1 Timema californicum | reverse complement strand
CCTTCAGACATGTTTTTAGTCTTAGTAACTAACTATGTCGCTAAGTCCTTCAGACGTGTTGTTTGTAGTTAGAGTGACTAACTATGATTTATAAGTCCTTTAGACGTGTTGTTTATAGTCAGAGTGACTAACTATGATTTATAAGTCCTTCGGACCTGTTGTTTTTAGTCATAGTGACTAACTATGTCGTTAAGTCCTTCAGACGTGTTGTTTATATTCAGAGTGACTAGCTATGTCTTAAGTCTTTAAGATTTATTGTTTTAGTCAGGGTGACTAATTATGTTTTCTAAGTTCTTAAGACGTGTTGTTTTTAGTCAGAGTGACTAACTATGTTTTAAGTCTTTCAGATGTATTGTTTTAGTCAGAGTGACTATCTATGTCATTAAGTTCTTCAGACGTGTTGTTTACAGTCAGAGTGCTTAACTATATTTTCTAAGTCATTCAGACATGTTGTTTTAGTCAGAGTGACTAACTATGATTTATAAGTCCTTCGGACCTGTTGTTTTTAGTCATAGTGACTAACTATATCAGTAAGTCCTTCAGACGTGTTGTTTATTGTCAGAGTGATTAGCGAAGTTTTCGAAGTCCTTCAGACCCAGTCAGGTTTCTGGCTGTCCTTTTTCCCTGTGTCCATCAGACGTAGTTTAAATACGAGGGCTCTATCATCTATATATGGTTAGGATAATGTGTTCAAGTCTCTCTATTCTATGAATTCATATTTCTTTACTAAAAACTTTAAAACATAGTAATATTAAATGACGCCCTAAGTGGCAGTTTCAAGCTAGTTATTTTCGTATGGTTATAAGTAGGTCATCTAGTACTTTCTTCTGGGATCTAGTTAGGTCAGATGCCGTATGCTGTCTAGTTGGCACCTTTTGTGTTACTATTTTCGGTTCTCATACTTGTGAGGAATACTAGTGTAAAGTAGTGGCCCACGTTGATAATACGTTCTTTGGGTGCTTTATTTCTCTATGTATTAAAAGATAGTGTCTACTCTGCGTTTGTATATATCCCAGGGTGTGGGTAGTGATATGCACTATTGATTAATCTGACAGTACTCATTAGGAAAGGACCAGCCATAGTACAATTTGCTGCTAATGCCTGATTGTTTGCCAACCTCAGTATATACATAAAATATAGAATATTCTCTTACAGGACATTTATCCGTTGGTATATGTGACCCTATTTGAGGTTTAATACAAGCTAGCTAGCTTGACTGATATTTTCCTTAGTAACTCTAAAAATATAGGCTATATAAGTATGTTTCTATTAGGAATTGGTTCACTTGTATTTATGACCAAACCTTTCTAGTTTTAGTCCAGCGACGGCCTGGAAATATTGTTTAGAATGTATTCTCTCAACTTAACTGCCCATTCTATCGTGTCTGTGTTGACTTAGACACTTGTTATCGAAAGCAACAGCCAGTACCTGTATATTTGGTGTTATTAAATCCAACCACTTGTTATATATAACCTTGATGTTCCCCCTTCATACTCTGTATCGCCTACAGGTTGTCCAATCGAACATTCTCAACTTTTATAACTGGCAACCTTTTAACATAAAAACTTGTTTATCTTATGAAATCCTATATCTTATTATTTTATTCTGAAAATTTTAAAATGACACCTGGACATGGGAATCAAACCCAGGACGTTTGACTTAGTACTCCACTGTTTTAACCACAAAGCTATCCAGGATTCGTTTCTTGCCCAGGGTCATTCTTCACTTCTTTTTATTTATTTTAAGGCAGAGAGACTATGATGGACTTAAGGAAATCGTCGGCTACAGATCTGTGGTTTCTAATATCGCGAGCTATCAGATAACCCAGCCATCTGCGACTCAGTATTTGGCTTACACGCCACATGTACAATTATTATTATTATAATTGTTTGGGATACATCTTATTAAATATGAGTAAAGAATGCCCTGAGCACGATATGAATCTTGGACAGCTCAGGGGTTATAGCAGGGGCATACTAATCTAATGTTCCCGTGTTCCATTCCCGCGTACAGGTGTAATTTTTAAATTTTCAGAATATGATATCTGTGTGGAATGATCCCTCAATAAATGCATACATAATAGCTTCGGGTATTTGATTTTTAATCTTATTATTGGTTTGTTATAATACATTTATTTATGTTACTTAATATTTTTCTTGTACTTATAAAATATGTTCCATACCTCTTAGATAAACCTAAAGTTGGTAGAGGAGAGAATCAAACTTCGAGTTAGTTAATTAAACTGTGAAATATTACACAAGATACAATGTATGGGGTATTACTATGTATTTCTTAGTTTTCACACTTCATGATGTTGGACGCTTACTCTCACTGGCAATCTATTATATTCTAATGGAGCATATAAATGAACACATCATATTATTAAATATTTAAAAATTATATGTTAAAATAAAATTTGCTGAGACGTCACCAAGTAGAGCATTGGTTTTTGATCAGTTAATATGTAGCTTGGCTACACCAGATATCATCTCTGAAGTATCTGCAATGCTAATATTGGGAAACAACATTATTGCCAGTCGCTCCTTCATACCCCGGCACAGCATCTTCAGACAGAAATGAAAGCGAGGAGATTTGACAATAGTTAAATTAGAGAAAGCAAATATACAGGTTTTATTCATTTTACCTGCAGTTCTATCAACGGTGACATTGGGTGTGAATTGTTTATTTTACTAATACGTTTAAAATAAAAACCATTAACAACTTGTTTTAAGGCGCTAAAAGTGGACATAGGTTTAAAAGAAAATGGACACACACAAAAGACTTAGGAGGGTTTGGTAAAACAATGGTGACTAATATTAGTTGAAAAACCACCCCTAAAACATAAAGCCGGTATTTGAACATCTATTAAACTCGCCCAGACAATCCAATATAGTGTGAGCTCGATGACCTTTCCATGTGATCACCGTTTCAACTTGCACTGGTGGGCACGTGGACTCAATGTCAAGTCCACATAGTTTGATAGGCCCTATTCTGGGAGTTCAGAGGATATGTTTCCCTAAATATCTTTCCACCCTTCCTAGATGCAAAGATGAGTATATTTACTCTAAATTCTACCTATCTTGTCACTTGCCTGTTTTAGTTATATTCTTATAGACCAGGAAACTATTAAGGCATGGGGCAAAATAGAATGACAAAAGATTTGCTGTGCTAGTTTAGATAGTATGATGTATTGAGGATCTTAAATATAAATAATCGAAAATTTAATATTTCACATTATTTAAAATTACCACTTCAATAAAATCGAATTATTATGCTCTTAACATCCTTTGAGTCAATAAGTCAACATTAGATAGTCAGATTTAGTTCGCCTCATGTGTGGCGCTACACAAAATACAGCACGACCCCTGCTGTAACTATATCAGAATGGAATGGACTAGTTTTTTAAAATTAAGCTGGTCCATCCTATTAAGGTCTAAGAAGACATCGCCCAGTATTTAGTTTAGTGCCGTACTTGAGGAATGTAAAGTCTGTAAATGACCCATTGTGTTGGTTTAAATGCGGGTGAGGTCAAAATTTCTTAAATTCTCGTATTTATGTGATAAAAGGTACGTGATGTATACGTTATTCGAAGCTAGCTTTAAGTGCAGTTTCAGAAGATAACAAATTGAGGAAAAGTAGGTGATAAAAATAATAATATACAGAAAGAGGAAGGTAGAGATAGAGGCAGAGGCTTAAAATCAATAACAAATTAAGATAATGAGAAAGGAGGGATGGGAGGAATGGTAATAAATATTAATAGTATTTTTTAAATAATTTTTTTTATCCTACCAAGTAAAATTTAATATTTCAGTGAATTAACGATTCCAAAATCATATATTTAAAGCACTCATCCCAAACCTGCGAATAGAAAACAAATACTAAAACATTAAATTAGAGATAATTGTTTAATTCGATGTATTCAACCCTTTGTTAGCTCTCAAATTTTGTATTGAGAGAACATTTTTAAACCAAGTTGAAAACCCTCTTAGCAGACCGGAAATAACAAATGGGGTTATGGTAGAAGGCAAGATTTGGGTAGTAGGCTATGCATAATCTTGTCGTCTGTAAATATGAATAATAATCCACGCATATTAGTCACATATACGTAAATTCACCAGCAAAGGAAGAAAGGCGCGCCTAACTTTTTATTTATTTCAACCCCAGGAAAAATAAAAGTTGGCTTATCTCTTAGTGCCAAAAATATAACAATTTTCTAGATTATTACAAAAATACATTACTATTAAAATCTATAGAAATAATTGAATACAAAAGTTATTACCTTTAATACAATATTTGCTACCAGACTATGGACGTTAATAACTCACAGTTAAAATATATAGATACATTTAAAAATGAAGTAGTTAATATATTCTCGGAGAATTAAATCGCAATTTATGAACAAGTACCTTAAATAATGTTTCAACCACAAGCTGTTATAGAAAGATTTTTCTTACAGTTATTATTTCCACCTGACAAATTCTACATTCAATTTAATATATTTAGTCAAAAGAGCATCCTTTTAGAAAATATATAAAATCAATATAAAGTAACGAACATTAATGTAAAAATATAATGTAAATGTATTTGTTTCTAATTACGTATTACCTACATCAATGGCCGAATGGTCTAAACCACTACACTTGCCATGTATACAGAGCTAAGTCTTCCGGCTTATATTCCTGGTCTGGTTAAAAATGTATCATTGGTGAAATGTGTGTTTCCCTTTCATAGTGATGAATTAACGACTGAGGGCTTGATGATGTGTGTGTTCTAGATTTAATTTATTTTATAAATTTGCAATATAATCAGTAGGTGGTTCAGAAGATGCACGTTAAATACTTCAAACAAGTGAAATGAATGGAAGATATATTTAAAAACGCTCTTAGTAGAATTATCGCATTTCCTTAAAGAAACAAACACGTCATTAAAAAATTTCCTTATTTATTATAACTAAATTATAATTATATTGAGACCACTTATCATATGAGCGTTATTATGTGTGATTAGAGAACTGTCATTGAATATCTCTAATTGGCATGTGTAAAAAATATTCTTAAATCCTTCCACATATAAACGACGTTAATGATCCTTAAACTAGTCTCCATAAATTACCAATAGCGTGATTGTACACTAAGGTAAAAGTCACAACAGCACATAAAGAAATATCTTTAAACTAATATTTTCAGTTTTAAACATTATTTATTCTAAAACTATAGATTAATAATACACTGTGATCAATTTGTACATTTTCCAAAACATTTGTATTTTAACATTGGATTATGAATAGCTTTTAATTTACCTGGAATATCAATATACAATAATATCTAATTATTTTAGAGTAATAATTTATATTACTGAAAATAACAAAAAAAAATATTTTTGAACACCACGGTTCTAATTTACCGAAAATTAAGAAAATGACATTTTTACTTTACATTTTAAATTTGAAATTATATATAAAATATTGATAGCATCGCTTTTCAAATGGTTCATAGCTCTGAAATGAAACAAATATAATTTGTTCGATTCGGTTAAAATTGCTCAGTTTCAGGCTGATGGAATAAAGTTTTTTTTAACAAAATAATGAAAAAAATTCCCGTACTTGGTGTGCCCCTGGTCTAAATGTTGGTTTTCCATTGACGGAGAAGTCGGAGTTCCAATCTCAAGTGAGTGTACTTAGGGTGTTCTTTTTATTAAATGATTCCCCCACCCTCCTTAATCCATCCAAGTAATTGAGTTTAAATTTCCTATAAACATTACCTTTATAACACCTAACACATTAACATAATTAATATATAACTCAAACTTTTTCTGATATTCCTACATAAAATATTTTAAAACGTGATTTTCAAGGGTTCATCACTTCCTTAGTAATCACTTTTGGGAAAAAGTCTTCCCTATTCCATACCTATACTTTTCATAAGGAATCACCTCATAGCAGGTCGGAGACCAAAAACGACTCACCTGTATATATATATGTATAGCCTAGACTGTTAGTGTGACGTAGTGGGAAGGAACAAATGTCCAATTTTATTTAAATTCTGACTAGTTAAATGTTTACAACTCATTTTTTGATTGCTAGATAGTAAATATACTAAGTAAATTGTTTGTTAGATGACCATATATGCACATGACTTTAAAATAAATTTTCTTATGATTCAACTCAATGACACACAATAAAAAAATAGGCTAGTTAGCAAAATTAGGTCTACCTTATAGACTGCACACCAAAAAACTATATTTATAAATAGCTTAGCTTAAAATTAATGGCACATTTAATCGTAATAGTTATAATTGTATGTTTATTTGTCAAGGTCGTTGAGTATAGTTTCATAACGACACCAGCTGAAGGATAACTTGTACACATAAAATGACCTTATCATGAGCAGTATTTAGTTTTGAGTAAACCTTTAGTGTGTTTGCAGTGATTTGATTGTTAAGTAACAGCTTTGAAATTTAAATTTACTTTACGAGGGATTGATAACAAATGTATCTAAGATATGTGATATAATATTTATTCATCCAAGCGCTGTCTATTGATATAGAATTCTTCTGAAATTTTGAGAATTTTTCAAGAGTCTCGAATATTTAAAATGTATTTTGTAGTGATTTTAATAGTGTTTTTTAATGTTTCGATTAGTATAAATAGTTTATCAATGGAATCTATGATTATGAATTTATGGGCACTATTTCCAACAAATACTACACAGACTCCAATCAAAAATAGTGATGAGAATTATCACCATAAGGAGAGCTATATGACAACGGTAAGTAAACTATCTGTTTATTCATTAAATTTTTAAAGTTAATTATTAGTTGAAAATCAAAATTCGGTGAATAGACTATAATTCACAACAGTGATAGACCAAGCAAGATTTCACCTCAAATGAGTAAATAATCAATTCCTATAACTATGCAAATAGAAGGGAAACTAGTCATCCAATGTAAACCTGGAGTTCGGTAGTGCTGTATTTACATTTCAATAACTCACGTTCTGAAAATAGGAATCCAACCAAATGTACAAAAGTATTCAATTTTTTTACTACATAAAAATTTAACATATGACACCTTAACTCAGGATGTAGCATGTCTACCTACTGAAAATAAGGGTCCAGGGTTCTATTACCGACATGGCTGAAAAAATGTATCATTGGTGAAATTTGGGTTTACCCTTTTACAACAATAAATTATCGACCGGAGACTGGATGTTGTCCCTTTTCTAGTATTAACTTAGATTATAAGTCAAATTTAGCTACAACAGGGCTAGCATGCTGGTAGTAGAAAATATATGACTTGAATAACAAACTGACCAAAGCCACAGGCTGTAGATAGTATTGGACGTAATTAAACAAAGGGTTATTAACGTAATTATAATTTGGATGGATATAAGTAAGCTTGATAAAATCCGGCTCAGTAACTTAGAGAGAAGATGAGTGAACAAAAGCGAAGATCAAGTTTTTAAACCTGTATTTTCTCTCTAGTACAGCTGCAACAGATTTGACAAAAGAATATTTTCTATATTGGTACCACGACTTACTACCCATTCGGAATGTACGCCTATGTGTCAAGGTTAATAATGGTTTAATTTAGAGTAAGTTTTCCCACATTTACATGCAGGGCGAGAGGCAAACCATTCAAGAAAAAAAACTTCCCTCAGTACAACCAACAGGTATCGAACACTGATCTAGCCTTCTTTGACACTCTAGTCTATTGCTAGAGTAGCGACTTAGACAATGGGGCCACCAAAGTGTGTATCCTCAAAATGATTATTTATTTGTTTTGTACACTTTTTACTTCCAGTCCAGATTATTCATATATATACATTATTAGAGCAGGGGTAGTGATGATGATGATGGTAAAATCTGGTGGAAACTTACCAATACTTGGGTGAAAGTATGGTAAGAATTAATTTAGAAAAATCAAACAACTTAATTTCACTCGGCATATATTCTAACAATGTTTTGCATGGTCATATGAAGGACCATTTTACGCCGATCTATCTGACCCCCCAACCAACGGCAATCAAGTGCATTCCTCTGGTACTGGCTTTGGCCACAATATAGAGTTTCCAAGAAACGATGTTGAAAAATTAAAACTGTAAAAATATATCTCTTATACTTAATGTGTTAGAATATTTGGTTGATTGAGTTTGGTTCCCATGTCGGATCGTGAGTGGGAAAAGAAGTATGTAAAGTTAATTTAAAAGGAAGATAAATTATATATTTTAATAAAAAATAAATTTTTAAATTTCAAACTTGAGATCAAGAAGATTTTAATATACTCAAATTGTTGGGAGAAGATTAAATCCCCTAAGATATAGTAGCAACATTTTGTGTGTAATCTAATAGATATTGCATTTATTACGCTCAATTCTTTCTTTTAACCTACAAAACCTATTAGATACCAAAGTGTTCTAGAGATTAGGCCTGAACATTGCTTTTAGTTAAATATACATTCAATGAATTCAAACGTGTCTTCTTGAGTTATCAAGTCCTTAACATAATTAGTTTACCCATAAGATATTAAAACCAAATAGGTCTACATATTATTTTTCCCAACAAAAGATAAGCCACTCCTTAAAGAATTTCAATCGCTATGCTGAATAACTTTTTGTATACGTAAGTAGTAGAAGCTAATACATAATATTTCATGTTTGATTCCAGTCTTACCATAAATTATGGAACTGGGTGAAGAGGGGGTGAGGCAGAGATACATTATGCTTCCCCAATATTTTATTATGTTGGACAGGGGGGGTTGGTGATTTAAAAAAATTCTTTAACAATTTACTTACGATTCTCAAACCCAGTAAAACTAAACAAGCTTGTTTAGACACTTCCTTTATTCAAAACTCGCATTTCTTATTTTTATGCAACAAACCACAATATCAAACTATATTAAAAGTCTTGATGAGATTAAATAAAAGTTTAAGTAAAGACCTGAAAAAGAAAAAGAAAAAAAATATTGGTCTAAGCGTTAGGTTTTGTGAAATAATTATTTGGCGATTCATTTATCTTAGTAAGTTTAAATCATTTAAATCTGTTCTCCACATGATCGACATATGCACCACCTATAGTTCATAAAAGGGTGCCAAAGATAGAAAATAACTTTTTCGGGATCTGTGTATTGTATATAGTAATTTGTTTATATCCCCACACAATGGGGGGTTTGATTTTTCTCCATTTTCACACAATGGCTATGGACTTTGGTATAGTATTTCAAAAGGGAGTGTATGCTTTGTTTATTTTGAAAATTTTTAAGAGATGTGGTGTTTTCATTGAATGGGCATCTAAGTATTATTCGACTCAATCCATAGTTGTTGCAAATAAATCCATGATTGCAGTACTACTATGTATAAAAGCAAGAGATCAGATACTCCATTTGTTAGTATTTAGTAAGAAGTTGAATAAAGAATGGAAATAATTGACCGACAGTACTAAGAGAGAGAAGACCTCCTAAAAGCTAGTTCAGAAGCCAAATCCCAATTCTATTCACGCTCTTGACTCAGCTTAGTAAAATTACAGAAAATTATATTATGAATTTCTAGAGAACATTATGAATGAAACAGAATAGAGGTTTGAACATCCTGGGTTTGAACAATATCTTCAGTCGGAAAAGAGTTTGCTTATTATCTCCAGCCTCACGGAGTGAACATTATCTCTAAGCTTTAACTGAATTTGGACTCATTGAGGAAAATTAAGCTTAAAAAAGAAAAGGAATTTACTTAAAAGTTAATTGCAAGTTTTAAATAATGTTAAATACTTTGAAAATAAATTCAAAGAAATGTACGCTGAAACAAAGAAACAGCTATTTTCTGGGCTACGTATAATCTTAAGAGTTTACTATTCGTGGTCCCTTGTATATCTGCAATCACTGGAAGATTATTTTTAATTCTATACAAAGTAAAAATATTTTTTTTTTAGCAACCATAGCAAAAAATCATTTAAATCATACATAATTAACCATAATTAGTTGATAATAATGACATAGTGAAAATTTAAATGAATTTATTAGAACTAATTATTTAAGATGTCACGTGTTTGGGAGAGTCGTTTAAATTGTATGTCATAATTACTATACTGACTGTTTCATTTTGTGTTTTCAGGGATACTAAAATCTACACATTGCAGTGTTGTTCTATATTATCTTACTATTTGGTAATACTATAAAGAGATTTTATAAATCTTATGGCTTTAATGTATTTAATTGTTTTATCTATACATTTCACTCCCGACCCTCTACCCCCGAGTGATCTTTACTCAACCTAACTCAATCTGAACTTAACGTTATCTTCCTCTCATTATACCTTCATGTTTTGTAGTCAACCTAGGTCAACATGGACATAAAGTTATTTTGCCTTTCTCCTTGGCGTTTTTATTCAACCAAGCTTAACCTTGACACAACGTAATCCCCCCTCCCTCCTAACCATTTCTTGATATCTATTTGACTCAACCTACTTAACGTAATTTTGCTCCCCCCTGGAATGAGAACATTCTGGTTTCCTTGGTCTTTACTCGGTTTTACAAGCGTTGAACCAACTGCCAGAATTTGGCGGTCAAACACGAAACCAGTCTCAGCAACCTCACTAATAATGGGTTTGTGTCAGTTCATTACCAGCGCCTTCACCTTGAAAAATCTTAAAACAACTATCTAGAAGGTCACGAGAAATATTTAAAAATAATTGCAAAAAAAAAGTACTAATATATTATAGTAAACTATATATTCTTTCAAGTCTCGTTGGTTTTGGGATAAAGTGCTCGCCCCATGACCCCTTGTTGACGAATAAAAACTTGGCAAAGATTGACGTAATTATACCGAAGTATGAAAATCCGTAACACAACTGGTTTTGGATGTGAATTGAAGCCGTTGGTTTAATTAGAATGAATCCACGGGAGCATTGGTAGGCTCTTTGTCACCCGCTCATAGAAGCTCAATTCGGGAAGGATTTGGGAAGATATACTTTCAGAACTACCCCAACACATGTTCTCTATCTCATAAGATGCGGGCGGGCAACACTAATCAGCAGAAGGAATGTGTGAGAGGACTGCTCCAGATGAATGGGAAGAACATTAGGACCAAACTTCGGGGTGTAGGCTCACTATTAATGATATATATATATATATATATGTAAATATATATAGATATAAATGTATATATAGATATAGATACATATATATATAGATATATGTATATATATATATATACATATATATGTATATATATATCTATATAAACATATATATACATGTGTATATATATATATGTAAATATGTGTGTATTTGATACACATAATTTGGTATTAGTTTGGAGTCTATAAGCATATCATTTTCTACTTTACTTAAAAGTATTTTTCACTAGTCTATGACTCAGCTTGGGTATTCTCTTATAAGCACTAACACTAGGAATCAGGAAGGTGGAATTCTATATTAAGTGTTCTTGCGTTCAAATTGGAGTAGGTTAAATTAAACATTTAAGAGGAAAAAGAATTTTTATACATTTTGGTTTTCTAGTTTTCAGATTCTAGTACCTAAAAAACCGAAAAAAATCAGACTAATAGCTTTGTCCACTTTCCCAAAAATAAGGTGGTATTTACGATTCAAATGAACCAGATTTAATAGAACTTTAAAATAAATTTAGGAGTATATATATATATGTATATATATTTATGTATGTATATATATATTTATGTATGTATATATATATTTATGTATGTATGTATATGTATATGTATATATAGATATATATGTATATATATAGATATACATGTAAGTATGTGTGAATTTGGTACACATAATTTGGTATTATTTTGGAGTATATAAGTTGTTTATTTTTTAATTTACTTACTTAAAAGTTTATTTCACTAGTTTGTGGCTCAGCTTGGGTATTCTCTTACAAGCACTAACACTAGGAATAAGGAAGCTGGAATTCTATATTAAGTGTTCTTGCGTTCAAATTGGAGTAGGTTAGATTAAACATTTAAGAGGAAAAAGCATTTTTATACATTTTGATTTTCTAGTTTCCAGATTCTAGTACCTAAAAAACCAAAAGAAAATCACACTGATAATTTTGTACACTTTCCCAAAAATAAGGTGGTATATACGATTCAAATGAACCAGATTTAATAGAACTCTAAAATAAATTTAAGAGCACTGAAATTGAAAACAAGACAGACCCGTATACCTACATATATATTTAAATAACCCTTCCCTTAGAGGGTAGGTATTAAACTGTACATACAGCTAAAACAAAAAAAAGCTGCATTTTTAATTCATCCGCACTAGATTTCTCTACCCTTCTCTATTCTTGCATATGCCTTTCGCTTCAACAACAGCCATACACCGAGTCATACTTGATCTTTTCTTCAACTCTAAAAGTTTCCCTTTCTCACACATTCATGTATAGCATTTTAGCGCCATACCCCAAGACCACCAAGTTCAACCATTATTTATCACATATATATTTCAAATATTTATCGTACGATAAAATAAATTATGCAACATAGTTATGCTATATTATATAAGATATTATAGTTTGTGACAAAGTTTTAAAAGATCGTTCTTTAGTAAACCACTATTAAATCGATCGCAAGAATAACGCAACGTCAGATGCCCCCTCCCTTAATGAGGTCACGTCTGATGCTCCACCTCTCTTCCCGAGATCATGTTAGATGTTCCCCCTCTATAACTAAGGCCATGTTAATTATTCCCCTTCTCTTCCCGAGGTCACGTCAGATGCTCCCTCTCTCTTCCTGAGGTCATGTTAGATGTTCCCTCTCTATAACTGAGGCCATGTTAGATATTCCCGAGGTCACGTCAGATGCTCACCTCCTCTTCCTGAGGCCATGTTAGATGTTCCCCCTCTATAACTAAGGCCATGTTAATTATTCCCCATCTCTTCCCGAGGTCACGTGGGATGCTCCACCTCTCTTCCTGAGGTCATGTTAGATGTTCCCCCTCTATAACTGAGGCCATGTTAGATATTCCCGAGGTCATGTCAGATGCTCACCTCCTCTTCCTGAGGCCATGTTAGGTATTCCCCCTTTCTTCCTAAGGCCACGTCAGATGCTCCCCCTACATTCATGAAGCTACGTGTAACGTCCTTTCTATCGATCCGAGGACAAGTCTTACGTCCCCCTTTCTAACTATTGTTTAATGCTATGTTGTAAACATTACCGGGTGTTATGTTGAGGTGCTTATGCTGCCCGTGTTTTCTTTCTTTATGCGTGTTTATAACAATAAATAACAGCTGCATTTAAATTTCACTCTTAGAAAGAAAATGTCTTGGTGTTGTAGAAAAAACGTAGATATAAAAAATAGAGATAGTACAAGTGGAAAAACTTTCAACCTCCCCTTCCCCCTTCACAACCTCCTCTTTTTTCTGCGAGAATGCCTACTAGTACTGCAACATCTTAAGAAACTATCATTAGCGATTTAGGATCAACCTTTTTTTTACAGGTAATGGATAAATTTCAAAAGTTTTTTTCAAAATTATTGCTTTTTTTTTATAAAATATTTAAAGTACTTTTAAGAACGTCCATGCAAATTGATGGTTATTAATTATTTAAATGTTGATTTCAAGAAATGTTTCCATTTTCTACTAAACGGGAAGCGTTTTATTCTATTAAATCCATTACTGTTTCCAGCTTTTGGCCTGGGTTAGTTTTTTATTCAAGTCATAAATTTTCTACTACCATATTTCTAGGCCGGTCATAGCTTCATATGCATTACAATCTATCTTAAAAGTAGTAGAGGATCAACGTCCAGTCCCTCAGCCGTTAATTCATCACTGTGAAAGAGAAATCCACATTTCACCAATGACATATTTTTTAGTCAAGATGGTAATCGAGCCCAAGAACCTTATCTAAGAAGACAGTTACACTACCAGCTTATCTAAGGTGACAGAAATTTATTTGATAAGTTTTGTAAATTGTTGGTGGAACCCTTCGGTCCATATTTTATTATCCTTTGATTGAGTTTAAAGTTTTTTCACAGTTCTTGAATTATCTCTTATACTATACCTGATTGAACTATTTTAATTTATACCAGATAAATATATATTTTAATTACATAATTCCCAGTTACCCAACCCCTACTTAAAAAAGTTCAAGTATATAATAACTATTTGGTTATTTATAATAATCTAACTAAATTTTTGATCAATTTTAATTTTAAATTTAATATAAAAGTGTGGTTTTCTGTTAATATATCACCTTAACTCCTGTTTCTTAGAGTATACCTTAATGAACTGAAAAAT
>CABFOW010009351.1:0-14263 GCA_902141385.1 Timema californicum | reverse complement strand
ACCCCTCCTAGCCCTTAATTGGCCCTTTGTTCTCCAATTAAGATTTCTTTTGTGTAATCGGAATCGACAATCCTTATTACTCATAAGCTTTACTAAAACAAAAAAACAAATAGGAATCATCTTGAATTGATATAAGGTCCAATGTACGTGTAATCGGGGATCTTTCTCTCTTAGCAACGAAGATTTTCTGCAGCTGTAAACAAAATATATTACTAAATAATTTAAACTAATACTTTTTATCTCTTTTTCTTAAGTGTGTAAAACTGATCAAAAATACGAATGTAGAAAAAGTGTCGATACTTTACATTAACGATATTTTTCCTTTTGATACTGATACAGTTCACTCGATATTTTTTTATAGCGCTTTAACTCATGTGAGCCCTTACGACCCGGTATCGGATTGTTATCGAAAGAAACAAGCACTTGCCTATATTTATGTATTGTAATATAATATTTTTTAACCTTCACTTGGATTTCCTGATTTAAAAAATAGTTCCTGCTGCCTCGTTCAGAGATAGAAATCTTCACTCTTGCGCTTACATAATCATTGTTATTTTGTATATGCCGGGATTACGATAATATTAACGTCCACGTTATGTATCGTTCACTTAAACTTTACACAAAGTTTACTTAAACTTCGCGTAAAGTTCACTTAATGTAAAGAAGCTAGTGTGTGATCAGGATTCACGTAACTTAACGTAACAACTCGAGCAAAATACCGACAATAAATTTGGACTGTTTGAAAACAAATTGTTCACCAAATGAAACCCACTAATTAAGGCCTGATTAGGTTGTAAGTACTTGCTTTACAGGTTGTACAAAATAAAGTGCAAAAAGAGGATACGACATTAAAAATCCCTGTATATTCTTTAGATACCGTTACCCAATGCATTCGATAAATTTTTTATTATTTTACCCGCCTCGGTGGAGTAGTTGGCTAACGCGCTTGTTGTGTTGAGCTTGACTGCTGAGGACGGGGAGATCGAGGTTCGAATCTCGGTCGGGTGAACTGGGGGTGGTTTTTCCTAGATGGTTTTCCACTCTCCCTCCACGAAAATGCGGGTTCACTTCCTCTAATTCAACCTTCCCAATTCCTAATCCATTAGAGTAATTAGTACTTAAAGCGTATAACCCGAATGGGTAGTAAGACGCGGTGCTAAATAATAATAATAATTTATTATTTTCCTCTACTAGAAATAAAAACCAAATATTTTTCATTAACTACCGTGGGTATTCATAATCGAGGACTCGTAATAAATGGTCACCACAAATTAATGCTCTAGCTCTAAAAATAAAACTAGACAGTTGAAAAGAGAAAATAACTAAGAATATAATTTTTGTTTTGTTTATGTAAGGGTGGTCCTGCTTTTTTCATCCCAAGGGCCAAATCTAACTATCAGTTTGCACCGCGGGCTTAAGACTTAATATAGACCTACAAACAACACTTAATAAACAATTGTTTTCAATACTATTATAATTGTGTTGTATTTTTGGTTTGTAGGATCTTTCGAATTGTACTGCCAATAATAGGTTTATTAATCTCGCAAAAGCGTATTATGAAATATGAACGCACACATACACACTTTCAAAAAAACTACTTAGCATTATAAATGACTATTTATACATATTTTTATTAATCAAACAAATGTATAGTAAAATGTGTTGATGACAATTATTTTATTTGATTCATTATCTATTTCACATCTGCCACTGAGGTCTTCTCTTTAATCTTCCTCCGAGATATTAGGAGGGCCACATTTTCAGTGAGCGTGGGCCGCCCGTTGGACTACACTTATCTATGTAATTATTGTGAAAATTTTTGCCATGACCTTCGAGAAAATTGTAGCCACCTCAAGGAAGGATACACATTCAATCAGTGTCGGCTCGTGTATAGGCACTGCGGAACTGCAGCACCCCCTATTTCCACTTGATATTATCGATAACATTTAAAATAACGAGTTCTTTTTTCTTTAATTCTTTATTTATTTTTGTAGTACAATATATATTCCTTAAGCTTAGTGTTAGTAGCCATCCCCCAGTTTATGAAAAAGATACAAAAATACCATAGAGAGCAACCGGTTAAATTATTGTTTTGTTTATTCTGAGTTTTACATTCCTGGAAAGCCGGCAATATGTCAATAATTTAGTGGCCGAGTAAAAGCGTGCATTTACCGACTGTATTATTTTCCTAATTTCCAATATAGTGTCGTTACTGCTAGTCAAAATTGTTCCTAAATATTTAAATTCATTAACCATGTCAAATGATATGTTGTCCGAAATAATCTCTAAATTATTGTCCCCGAGCTGTGTTTTCTGTGTAATATCATACACCGGTACTTGATCTTTTCAACATTCACTTCCAAACCTATTTCCTTACGGTATTATACTCTATTAAAATTTCTGAATTACTCGCAACCGCTTCCTAACTATTGCCCAACAAAGTCAAATCCTCTGCGTTTCCTAAAAACTATTGTTTAAAGTCAAGCCTTCCCTACTCTCTTACATTACCCTGGTAGCATACTCTAAGGTTAAATTAAAAAGTAATGGGGAAAGTGCATCTCCTTGTTTCAACCCATTATTTATTTCGAAAGTATTTGATAAATAACATCCAACCCGTACCCTGCCACGCGTATCTTAACTAAAATGTCATGTAATTTATTTCTTTTGATTGGATCATGTATCTTTTTAAAATCTATGTATAATTAATGAATCGCCATGTTGTGTTCCCACTTTTTTTCTCTAATATTTGCCGGATCGTAAGAATCTGACCCGTTAATGATTTATTTCGTCCACAATGATCACAAATTATTTGATTTCTTCTGCACATGGAGTCAATTTCATTTTAATTATCTTAGATAAAATTGTATGGCATGTTTTTAGTGGTGATATACCTTTATAAGTATCGCAAATGCGGGTACACTTCTATAAATTCAACCTTCCTAATTCGCTAGCGTAATTACTACATCTTCATATGCGTACATTCTGAACAGATAGTAAAACGAGGTGCTAATATATATTTATAATTTATATAATTATATCATATATATATATAATTCGCCTCTTTTTATTCTAACAATGGTTAAGGAAGTTAAAAAGCTCTGACATTGCGAACATAAACATTCAATTTATCACAACAATGATCATGCTAACAAAGGTGTCAGCTTCATCTTGTTTGAGCCATCGATAACAAGGCCAGGGCTCAAATCCCGACTGTATATAACAAGTGTGGCTATCTGAAATTGTACCTCACTCTCGCTCTATGTGAATGCGATTATCCTAACATTTAAATATACCTTCCTTGTTTACAGCCAGTATACTCAATTATTGTAAAGCTGCAGATAGCTTGAACAAGTTGCTAGATGTGGGATGTAATTAGTAAACGGTTAAAACCATATCAATCCACGTTAGATAAATTTACAAATTTTATACAGCCTGTACAGAATAAGGCCTATATTATATATTTTAATAAGTTATTATATTCATTAATACACATTTTATTAAAAACTATATAAATGGTGTATTTTTAATACTTTACAATAAGAATATCTAATGTCAAGAAATGTAATTAGAATGCATAAATTGGAACTAACTAAACCTGTATTTTATATCTTGTAATTGCCGGCAGGGTCGTTAAATAGGTTTACTTACACTCCCAAATGTAACCCAAGAGATCGGGATCTACGTTGGTAGTGCAGTGAGTATACATTATTTACAAACTTCACATATTACAACCAATTCGAATTGGAAGCATATTTACACAGTGTTTCTACATATCATTAGCCTACTTATAAAACTTCATGACTTTTCCAGGTTTTTCAAACCAGACTTTTTCTGCCAAAACTTTTTTCTGGTCTTCCTCAGTAAATGATGATTTTAACGTTTATTACAGTGATTACCAAATTGATTATCAATTAAAAAAATTAACGTTAAAAGCTTTAAAAAGGTTTCTTGAGCTAAGTATTTAAATTCCATGTTTTTTGTTCATTTTAATTAAATTCCCGAAAATTTCCCTGATTTCCGGACATTTTTTCCTCTCTTTTCTATGCATGTTGCCACCCGTTACACTAATGGGACAATGATGGAAAAGGTAGAAACTATATAAAGTGTATGCAGCATTTGTGTGAAGGGAGAGTGAGAAACAATTTTGGATAAGCCATCTATATACAACCTCTGGGGTCCAAACCCCGTCCCCTAATCATCAGAAAACATACTCGCAATTTGGTCCTGGTGATCACCGGTGTGAATGAGCTTGCTGCTTGATCAGTTTATGTTTCGCTCTCTTTAACCAAACCATTTTCTCTTAGCATCTCCCGACATATTTACTTTCTAATATTAATGCTGTATATAAACTTATGCTTAGTGTACTAATGAATAAAATATATTTATTTTACTATAGAAATATCTTAAATAAAGTAAAGTAAATTTCCTTTCTTTTGAACGTTTTGTAGTTCTTTAATTAAGAATAATATATTATAATCAGGACTATTTCTCCAAATTTTTATAACATTTAAAATAAATTCACAATTCACATTATCAACTTGCACTGAACAATGTGTACCGCCCCAGCTGGTCTGTTGGTAACCTTTCAGGTAAAGATAATTGAAAGACTTACAAACATCCTTCGGCTCTCTGGCTGACAGCAACCAACCTTTTTCAAGAATAGAAGGGAGGTATCAAGATCTACCACCATTTTAAATTTAACTAGCAATATATTAAAATAGTTTAAAAACATTTATTCATTTAATTAATATCAAATCCTGGATGTGATTATACCGTTGGAAGCGTGCATATAGTCAGTGAAATTTTAAATTTCCTTCTAATTTCACTGTTTGAATCTCAAACATGTGTATTAATTTCTATATGATGCAAATGTGGGCTCACTTCCTCTAAATTCAACCTTCCCAATTCCTAACCCAGTACTTAGGCGTATAACTCGGGCGGGTAGTAAGTCGCGGTACTAAAAGAAAAAAAGCAACTCGTTCAGTAGGCATGAAGCAAGGTAGCGATTCAGTGACCACAACCACAACGTGTGAATATCAAGGCAAAATATGTTTGTACTTTGCGGGATCAACAATCTAAATAGAGAGTCAGTCGCCAGGGAAACAATTCCCTTACTTCTTCTATTATCACTATTAGGAAAGTGGGGAAGGTGGGGAGGGGGGGCCAGTTTAACCCACTCTTTGAGGTCACCGGTCTAGTGAGAAAAGAGAAGATCCTTCCTTCAATTTGCTTTTTCCCTATTAACAAAAGTAGGTAGGAGGGGGGAGGAATGCATTAAAACCCACCCTTCGAGGTCACCTGTCGAATATGAAAAGATAAGGTTGGTAATGCTTTCTAGTGGAGAGATATGAAACTAAGCTCTTGAATTGTCAAGGTTGTCAAGTCTGGAAGGTTTTTTTCTCTAACAGAATAATTATATGGCTTCCATGGCTTCTTTAGTGCTGACGGACAGCTGACAGCTTAAAAAAGTTACCAGACCAAATTACGTATCCCTACGCCGAACCAGATGATCTGCAAAAACATGGGTTTAGCAGCTGTCACTTTTGAGTGTCAGAAGTCAACTGTGAGCTGTCAGTCAGCACCAAAGAAGTCATGGGGCTACTGTAGTAGTATTCTGGTAGCGATAAACCCTCCTATACCTGGATTTCTAACATAATAAACGCATAAGTCCAAAACTTGTTGTTTGGTGTAGACTTTTTAACATTGCTTGGTGGCTTCTCTCTCTCTCTCTCTATATATATATATATATATATATATATATATATATTTATTCAACGTTCAATACCTCACAGGGAATATTTTCAATAACTCAGGATTGATCGGTGTTCTATCCCGGTCGGGTGCGCTGAGAGTGTTTAAAAAAAATAGTTTTCCCCTCTCACGGTTGCATTAGCGTAATTACTACCTCAATTTTGGTTGGAGGAACAGTGGGAAAAATTCAAACATATTTATTTGCGACCAATATTAATAACATTTTACTTTTCTATTTGTGTTAATTTATTGGTATTGATAATATCTATAAAACGTGATTGATGCAGATAGAATGACTTTAAGTATGAAAATATTAAAATTGTTTTAGTAACTTTAGTAACTAGCTTCTACTGTTCTTCCTACCCAAATCAGACTGTAAAGTACATAGGTGTATAACCCTAACGGGTCGTCAGACGCGCTGCTAAAAAAATAGTAAAGAAACAAATGAATGCGAACCTTTGAAGACCTGTTATGTTCATAATAAATCACACTTCAATTTATCATCAATAAGTTTATTTAAACATTTTTTTTTTGTTGGCCCGACATTTGTCTCCCCCCTATCCTCCATGCTTCCTAGCTACCCCTCCCACTCCACCACGCACGTGCCGAGGCTCTAAGTGCCACCTCTACAAATTAACCCACTGCGACCACTGTAGAACATTTTCCTGAAAATATTTCTAACTTGACCTTGAACAGGGGTGCCGCTCTTCATAATCTTACCTCAATTATAGTGGCTCTCAAAGGTTATATAGTTGTCCACCCCTGGTCTATAGTTGAACCTCATTCAAACAAAAACATACAAAACTATTATTTTGTATTAGTAGCGTTTACGTCATCATGTTTTACCGGTGTCAATCATTATTATTAGCACCACGTCTTACTACCCGTTCGGCTTATACGCACTTACGCTAATGTGTAATAGTAGGGTGATTGCGAGATGAAATGGAGGACCTACAGTTTAATGTAGAATCTGAACCACGGTGGAGGCCTAGCACTCCCGGCATTCACAAGTTGGGATTAATACAAGTCTAGTCAGAAGTGAAGGAAGGGTTTGGCAATCAGATAAGTCTGTGCCGGTACCGAGGATTGAACCCTGCACCCCCAGTATAGAGGTCTGACACCTTACCCCTAGACCACTAGGTCACCTACGTCAATTATTATTGATATGTCAACTTAGCGATGTAAACCTCTAAATGTTTGTACATTTTGGTGCCACTAGTTAATTGTCACGCCAGCTGAACGCGAGTGCTAGTTGTATTCGTACGTGTAAGCCTCGATAATTAGGTGCGCAAATATACAAAGATGTGACTTCCAGCCAAGGTCTCTAGACTCTAAGAACCTTGACTTCCAGCCACGTTCAACAAATCATCCACTTTCGGTGGCCGCATGGTCTAACGCGTTACTCTTACAGTAGATACGACGGACGATGACGGGGAGATCAAAGTTCGATTCTCGGTTAGGTGTGTTGAGGTTTTATTTTTCAGAATGGTTTTCCATTTCTCTTACACGCAAATGTAGGTAAACTTCATCTAAATATAGCTTCCTTAAATCCTAAATACCACTAGCGTAATAATTAGTATATAAGCGCATAACCCAATTGGGTACTGGGTAGTAAGACGTGGTGCTAAAAAAACCACAAATCATCTGTCCCATGGGTAAATATTTGGACGAGATTAAAAATTTAGTGTAAATCTTTATTTGAATGATTAGATAGTTAGGATGGCATTACTATTGGCGCAATCTAAACGCGACAGTGTACACGAGGCTTTAAGTCACCATCCGAGATCGAACTGGAGACTTCTCGACCAGAAAATTGACTTACATAACCAGTCAGCCATATAGACTGGCTGAATGAGATGAAGTATTTTTGAAAATGTTTAGACTCTGAGCTATCCTAATTAGAAACCCGAAACAAATACGGTAACGACCTAAATAAAATCTTTTCAAGAAACTCGATTATGAATGTGTCCCTAGTAAAAAGATTTCTTGAAATGAGAATCGAAAATATAAAATAGCTATCATTCTTCATAATTATGTATTACTTAGAGACCAAGCTTTTTTTACAAATGTAGTGAGCTAATTCTCTTGACTTGTTTTAACAGGAACACAGAGAGAGGGTATTTACTCTGCTAACAAACGGTACGAGGAAAGTACAAAGTTCTGTTTACTTTCATTAGTCTCGTGCCAACTTTATCTCATAACAACCGGTCTGAGGGGGAATATCGTTGTTACTTGGGAGAGTTCCGCGAATCTCATTCACGTGGTTATTCCGGAGTAACCGGCCCGCGCATGCGCATTGAGGGCCCCGCGTGCGCCTGACGAGCGAAGAAAAAGCCGCTGCAAGCCGACTACAGATTCATTCTTTGCCTAGCATTCAATAAGTTATCTCTGTGTGTAAACATTCCGGTATATATCAGTTGACAGTGAGTGAAGTTTTGTAAAGCAAGTGTTTACCTCGTGTGAGTTTTCATATTAATAAAAAAAAGTGCAATTTTCATCGAATAAAGTGTTCGCCTGGAAGAAAATCGAGAATAACAAAAGGAATAAGATGACTTTCGAAGACATCCCAACAGAAACCATGGATGCAGCTGACAGGTAATTAATCATCTCTAGTTATTGTATTTTGCAATTAATTTTGCAAAAACCAATTAGTAAGAAAATTTAAATTTAAAAAAAATTATGTAATTTGTGTTCAGTGTTATATAGTACCTAACTTAACTATCATTATTTACCGTTTCACTCGTTCGAATCTAATATAAAATTATAGACATATATTGTTGACAATCACCTTTAGCTTCAAAAAATAATAGGGTTTTTAAATTTATTTTTACTGTCTAATTCAAGTTGATTAACAGTTGTTGAATAACAATTCTATTACTTAATATAATACAGTAGGATAGTTATATAAAGTAAAAAATATATAAAGTCTTATCAACATCATAGTTTGATTTAGATAGTTTTCACCACTAAGCGATTCAATAGGATAGGTCTCATTATTGAGAAAATGTTCAACCGTTTGATTACACAATGTGGCTTTTATTTGGTAGCTTTAAGTTAACAATGATGTTAGCTAGCTAATATGGTGCACAATATTATACAATGTAACGAGATACGAAGCCTTATCAACACTTCTATATTCATATTAACCTCTTAACGATGTAACAATCCTCATATTGGGTTATTGTCGCTGGACACTTTCAACCAGGTGATTGCACAATGTGTCTCACGGGTACGGTTGGTGAACTCAGGTCAGGCTCGGACACGTTTAGGCGAATGAGCGGAATGCGCTATTAAGGATGGTGTTGCACCAGGTTTTGCAACTTGAGAAGAGAGAAAGATGACGACGGTTAACAACCTAGGACCTTGGTTTGGATTATACTCCATGGACGATCATTGGGTGTAGATGGGGTAAGGCTAGATTAGGGATGATATTTGAAATATCCAGGAACGTACTAATACTAAACGTTGACAATTAAACTCTGGTATGAATATGAACGTAAAATATCACCATCAAATACAATATTAAATATCATAAATTAATAAGAGATAGAAAGCTAAAATTTACCAAATGAACTATTATAATATTTACATTGTGGTTGACAAGACATCTTGTGAATGTGGGGAATGCCAGGGCTCCACCGTGGTTCGGATTCCACGTTAAACTGTAGGTCCTCCATTTCATCTCACAATCACCCTACCATTACACATTAGCGTAAGTGCGTATAACCCGAACGGGTAGTAAGACGCGGTGCTAATAATAATAATAATAATACATTGTGGTATGGTATAGTTCCAATTGAATTCCAAACTCAACTACCCTACAGTAATTGTTTTCTTTAAACAATGAACTAGTTTTGGTGCATACACCGTTATGAAATACCAAACTCAGTTACGTAACTAAACTATCCACTGGCCTTATATAAAATCCAGGGTTTTTATTGATCGGCCACGTGTTACTCGAGTGCATGGGTTGTGTAAGCACGCGTCAATGTCACGGCAATCGCTCTGCACACACAGTCTTTTACTGTATTGACCAAGGATCCCGCATGTTCACCGAACTTTATCATCATGTATATACTTTGAACGCGCGCACGCTTCTTCGGAATGGCTCATGTTTGATTTTGAGGTAACGATACCTAAATATATTGTTTTAATGTGCACCGCGTCATACTAGTCAGGATTCGAACCCAGACCTCCCCGTCTCCAGCAAACCAGACCAAACATGTCTGACGCGTGCTCACCTATGAGGGTGGTATTTATATTGCTCTAAACAGATAAGGATTTTAAAATTAAGTTGACTAACAAGTCGGTCCTGTGGACTCTATTGATTAATTTCGTTGATTTAGAATCAAATTGAAATACTGATAAAACTTGAAAGAAAAAAGTGAGATTGACCCATTCTTTTATATAATGCTATACAATTTATTATTTTGTCAAAACATTTATTTCAAGATCTCAAAAAACTTGTTCGGCCGTTAGCTTAACATAGAAAGTTATAAAAAGGCAAAAGTATAAAATGGATTAATTTATTTATTTCATATTAACTTCCATTTGTCTTACGGAAAACACATTGATAGGAAGAACCTTTACCTGCAGTTCAAAAAGCTACTCTAATGCAATAATACGCCAAGCACTGTATTTTTGCAACGATACATGTATGTGAGATACCTTACATGTAGTGAATGACCTTTATTGACTTGAGCTATTCTACATTTTATTTTTTATACCTTTAAAAGGGTTCTTCCTATTGTGATCCAAATATAGGCCCACTGGACTTTTACCTGGTTCTCAAATAGGCTCAAATCCCGATCTTGAAGTTTTTAATACAGTGGTTTTGAGTCAACTTTAACTAGTAGGTCACAGTTGCTAATTACCCAAGCATATTAATGAACGTGTGAATGTTTTCTTGTTCGTTTCCAGACAGTTCCTGCGCAAGACGCTGATGTCTGTGCTGCGTCGCGCCGAATCCGAGAAGCGGCTGACTTGCGGCATGTTTCCCACCCTGAAGACCCTGGAGGTGGATCCCTGCAGCGCTCTTTTCTGTATCATCCCCCAGTCCCTGCAGTGCGACTCCGCTCTACACATCCATACCGTACTCCTGCAGGCCTTTTGCTACGAGAACAACATCCACATCATCAAGGTAAGTAGAGCTGAGATAATCTCTAGGCGTGACAAGGGAATACAGCTCTGTCATTCGTACATTGACCTGGGTTTTTTGACTTCATTCTTCGTCAGAGTGACTGGGGACAAATACACAAGATAATACTGCTGTCACTTGTAACAATAATGATTTGGACCACTCTCATTTATTAAAAAAGACACGGATGAAGTGCATTTTTCTTTAAAGTATTGTATGTAAAATATCTTTTCAATACTTCCCATGGAGAATCACGCGCTTTTCAGAACTGATGTCAATATATTGCGCCATTAAAACAAAATCAACTCCATAGTATTTACCAAAAAAGCACGTGACGCTAGCTCCCTCTACCCAATAGGAAGCTACATAGCCTTCATAACACCTGTCGCCAGGACTCTTTTCGGTTTGTTGGTTCTGACACTGGTCACGAGAGTTCCAAGGGGAAAGGGGTAGGTCATATATAAGCTGCTTGTGCGTATGAATACATACAGTGCCGGTAGCATACATATATAAAGAGAGTAATAGCATAAATCTAGTAATACAAAAACAACACATAGTGCCGGTAGCATACATTTAACAAATTATTAGGTAGCATAATTATATTAGTAACACAAAATATTCACATTGCCGGTAGCATAAATATAGCAGTAGCAGTAATTCACAGTGCCACTAACTGAAATCTGTAGTTCAACTAAGCTGTATCATATAAACTTATATATCTTTAGTGCAGAAGATATTATAACTTTAATAAATCGTGTGCAACATCAAAGGTTTTATTTATTAAATAAACATATTTGATAATAATTCCCTATCGTAATAATTGGCGCTCGATCACAGGGCTATAAATACCAATTATATCATCGTACTGTTTTAATTAGTGCTCGATCATGGGGCAATTATCAGATGGTTAAACGGTATCACTTTAATCGGCGCCCATCGCCGATCCGTAACGTTTTAATCGACGCCCAACGCGGAGCAATTAATTCTATTACACCCCATGTTTGGCGTTTGTTTGAATGGTGCAATATATTGATATCAGTTCTGAAAAGCGCGTGATTCTCCATGAATGAAGTATTGAAAGGATATTTTACATACAATACTTTAAAGAAAAATGCACTTCATCCCTGACTTTTTTAATATATTGGAGGGGTCCAAATGAGTATCGTTACACACTCATACACTGACCTGGGGGTTTCGACTTCATTCCTCATCAGAGTGATTGGGGACAAATACACTAGAGACTAACCTTGCGGTTAAATTTGATGATTCTTTTTCTTCTTGTGCATACTAAACAATAATATGGCCTGCTATAATTCAGGGGCTGCTTACGCCTCTTCCCCTTAAGCTATTTGAATTGTTGAAAGTGATATCTAATTTTGAGCAATATATGGTAGCTGTGTGATTTGTCAAAGAACTGAAAAACCACTTTTATTTAACAGCAAGAATGTCCTTGTGTCTCTTAGCTCTAAAATTAAATAAGGTTGAGTAAAACTAACATTTTTTTTTCCATTTCAATGTTACAGGTGGATAGTGCGGAAAAACTTGCCAACATCATCGGCGGCAAGAAGAAGAACAAGCGTTTAGACAGTAGCTGTGTTCTCATCCATCAAACTTGGTCAACAGACCAACCGGATATGACGGATCAACCAAATATGACAGACACCGAGAAGGAATTGGTCGACTTCTGCGACCGTATCATGGATGATATTCCAGTTCCCGTCATCAAGTTGCCTATTCCATGAGGCGATTTTGAAGGATTTCCTGGGAACAGGTGTGTGTCATATTCATGATCAACTTACAATATTAAATTAATTAGTTTTATTTTGAAGTATTTATATTGAAAGCGTATAACCCGAACGGGTAGTAAGACGCGGTGCTAAATATTATTATTATTTATATTGACATTTAAAATTGATAAGCACCTTTCATATTTAAGTTGAATTCTGGACAGATTCAAAGTATGGATCATGCCTGAATTATATGGGTCAAATTTTATCAAAATCTGATTTTTATTGTTTTAGGAATTTAACAAAAAAAAACATTCCTTTCATATTTAAGTTGAATTCTGGACAGATTCAAAGTATGGATCATGCCTGAATTATATGGGTCAAATTTTATAAAAATCTGATTTTTATTGTTTTAGGAATTTAATTTAAAAAAACATTGCCTTGGGAGGCCTTTTCAAATCAAGAAGGTTGTACCATTTGGCCAAGAAGAGAAGAAGGTGTCCAAGTGTTATCCACCTGACTTGTTCTCGTCAATTGCGACAACTGGTTGCAGCTATCCATGTGACAAGTTGCAACGATCATATCCCCGGCCTGAGGCCACCATGCGCACAGCGCGATTGAGTTATCAGTTTTATTACAGAGACTGGGTTTTGTACAGTGTTTTATTAAGTGTTAACAAGAGGTGGTATGTGAGTAAAAGTAGGCTATGTCCGTACTTATTCTATAAATATGAAGAGGGGTTGTACTTATTAAAACCATGAAAAAAAGTAAAAAAAAAGTTGTATGAATGAAGTGAGCTATAATGTTACTTATGTTTAGCTAAATTAATGTCATGAAAAAATGTGCTACCAAATTATATGAAAAAATAAAGGTGGCTATGAAAGCTAATGTGAAAAGAAAAAAGTATACAAAGATAGAGTTTGTACAAATAAATATTTATATCATTTCATTGTTGAATTTATACTATAGATTTTTATTGATTTATTGTGTGTGTAAGGTATTTATTATACTTCAATAAAAAATCTACATTGAAAGATTTGTTTTAATGATTTTAATGTGAATTTAACCATCCATTACTGTTGAAACCTATGAATTGGTGTTTTATTTGTATTTTGACACATTTTATTACTCCAATTCTGAAATATGTTTATATTTTTAACACATTATATTTGACATTAAAATATAATGTTGTACAGATCTAATACCAGAGTTAATAAACAGCAGGTCAAATGTCCCACGAAATTTCCCCAACACAAGTTATTAAAATCACAGCATTCCTTCCCAATTTCTTCCCAGCAATGCATCCAAGCATTACAAAAGTGAATCAATTAACCAGGTTGTAATTTTTGTTTTATTAAAGCTTATATATAACAAAATTACTACACTGTTACAAGTGATGTTTAAAAAGTAAGATTGAAAAGAATTGGGTGCCACTGGGAAGGTAAAACGTTTCTTTATGCATATACAAAACAAAATGTATTTATCAACATCTTATATTTAATCCTCATTAATTAGGAGATGGATTTAATAACTTTGAAAACATCAAATTTATAAAGTGTGGCATTCATATCGGTGATAGAAGTAAGGTCTTGGGACCAAACTTAATAAATGCTTACATTTACGTGCCCCTAAATCTTGCTTTCCGAAA